>JAANYP010004494.1:837500-1077500 GCA_020465985.1 Centrapalus pauciflorus | reverse complement strand
TGAGTGTTCTGTTTTCTCTTACATATGTCGGTGCTACTTGATGGGCATGAGTCACTGATGAATGTTGCACCCGTGTTGCACCCATATTCTGGTCCGTATTTTTACATGGAAATATATATACAATGATGTCCAATTTGGTGATGCACTTGTTCCATTTTTTTTTTTTTGTCGTTTTATCTCGTTTAACAATAGGTGATTTGTAGGATGAAAACGTATTAATATTCTACCATTGTTTTTTGTCGTCTAATATATTTGTCGTCTAATAGGGCACGTTTTATGCAAAAAGTAAATTCGCTTTGCGTAATAAAAACATGTGCACAAAAAATGGCGTTAGATTTTCGTATTTTTATCTTTTAAGTTATGCATTATATCATTCCACATTTTTCACATGCAATCAGTATTGAATACGCACAATAAAAGCAAATGGACAAAAGATTGCTCGAACAGTAGAAATCCAGAAATATAAACCAAAAGTATTAGAATGTTATTGATTCAAACACATGCATAAGAAGTTTAAGTAATACTGAAAAAACATAGTGCATTTTATCATAGACTCATGTTTATTGTGTTGTCTTCCTTGGGCAATTGCGTGAATCGTGTAGAGCAACTTCACCGCAAAACTTACACATCCGCTTCTTACGCTTACTTTTGGTAGCAGCCTTTTCACCTTCACCGACCAACCTTTTCCTATTGCGAGACCCCTTGTTCCTGATCCCTATTGGTGCACGGATTGAAACCTCTACAGGTTGGGATGCTCCAAGTATTAACTCAATTGCATCATCCTTGGTGCGTGAACTTTTGTCCTTGTTCTGTTGAGCAATGTCATCCCTGGCATGTTTCAACATGTCTATGACTCCACGAATTGCCTCGTCGTCTTTATCAACATAGCTAACTATCTCAGCGAATATAGATTTCAATTCACGCAGTAGCCTAGTTGTTGTGCATGCCTTTGTGGAACCATTTGTTGTATTGGACAACCGATTGTGCACGACATCTTTTGTCCACCGTTTTACAACATATCTTTGAGGTATCTCGTCGACTCCGGACAGTCTCAATGCGTATAACATGTGTCGGCATATAACCCCTACACGTTGAAATAGCCTGCATGTACATGATGCAGATCGATTCTCGGGCTCAACAACAACCTGTATAAGTAGGTTGCTTGGGTGTCAGTGTAATTTAGGATGCTTTAGATATACAAAATGTGGACTAAATTATATATGTTCACATACCTTGAATTCAACGTTAGTCTCAACGTCAATCACTTTGCATATACGCATCCCATTGTTGTCTTCGTTTACTCCTAAAGTTGACATGCACGACAATGCAGATTTGTAGATCTCGTCCTGATATTCTAAGAATATTGCAAGGGTAAACAATTGTGCCGCATCCTTTTCCGATTTGAATTTTGTTCTTAGACCAGGAGCATTCTCTCTTGATTTTAGGTCAAGGGCACGTTGAGATTCACGTTGGTGGGTCATCGCAGACTCAAACTGATCGTAAAATTCAAACAGGGTTCAATCACCGTTTGTGAAACGTCCAAAAAATGAATTTTCGCTCTCCGATCGTGACATCGTTCGCATCAAACCACCCAAAGGCAAGTCATATGAAAATGCTGGTATCCAGTTCTCACGCATGTCAAACAAATCACAAAACCAATTATGCTCTTCGAACTTGTAGTCGTGCATCAACCGGTTCCACCTGACTTCGAATTCTTTACCATCAATTGACTTATTCCACACTATGCTATTGAAACGGCTTAAAAAGACCTCATCATTGCACAATCGAGATCCAATCTGCAAACGTAATAGTGATTTATTCCATACATGTTTGCGTAACTCAGATTTAGATAGTAATTCAACGCATATGACAATATTAATATGCATCTAACCTTCTGTTGTAGCTTACTTGTGATATGCCACATACAAAATCGATGTTTTGCATGTTTAAATACTTCATGGAACACCTGTATGACAGCAGGATCCTGGTCAGTGAAAACAAATGTGGGTTCCTTACCAAAAGTCGTCAAGAATGTTTCCAAGAGCCACTTGTATGAGTCTGCGTTCTCTCTTGCAATTAAGCTCGCACCAAATGTAACACACTTCTTATGATTAGTTATCCCAGTAAATGGTACAAAAACCATGTCGTGCCTGCCAGAAAACATTAACAATGCATGTTACAACATCCAAATTAGTCGGGAATGTTTTCATAGTATTTTTATTATTCCCGACTATCAAAAAAAATTAATGCACAAATAGACGCATTAAACACTCACTGGTTTGTCCACGATACATGGGTGCATTGTAGGTGCATCAGTGAAGGGTACATGTGGTAACATGGATTTCACTTGTTTAAAAATAAGTTGTGATCTTAATGTTAAGACATATCACTGATAATGGGTAATTCATGATGCATAGCTAAGATTGAAGAACATCGATGCATGACAGATAGATAATTAAACACTCACTGGTTTGTCCGATACGTGGCATCGAATGAAATCACGTCACCAAAAGCCTCGTAGTTGCATTTTGCCACGGAGTCCGCCCAGAAAACACCGGTTAATATACCATCCGCGTTGCATGTGTAGTGCATCGAGAAACCACTATCATCTTCGCATCTCTTCTTTAGCTTGTCAATGAACATTTATGCGTCATTCTCACCAATAAACAACCGTATATCCCTCCTAAAATTCTTGAAATCAACCTTTGTTGCACCAATGTCATCAAATGATCCCTTAACTTCCTTCAACAAGTTATGCACTCGACTCGGACCAAGGTTCACATTACCAGCTTTGTGAATTAATGCTTGTTGTTCAAAGTCTAACTTACGTGCGGATGTTAATAGATGTCTATCTTCGGGGTCCACGAAATCGTGGTTGTGCCATGGAATGAAACGATACACTTGGTACTTACCCCCACTGACAAGGGAGAACCTGATTGATGCCAGGACACCTCGTACGCATTGATGATGTGCATCGTTTCTTTGCACTTTCTTGGTTGCGTAGACTGTTGTCACCAGCCTTGTTGCACAGTAATACTTTTAGGGTTATTGTTCCATCGCGGTTGCGTTTTTGTGTTGATTTACGAGTAGCGAACCCAGAACATTCTGCATATTTTTCATAGGATTTTATGGCTTCATTTAGGGAATCGTATTTTAAGCCAAGATATGGGATCTGGGAATCAGATAAAACAGGTTTACGATACGTAGATCCTCCCGGCGACACACATTCATTGCTATCACATACCTCATTAAGAATCTCATCACCTAGAAAAGTACAGTATACCGTTATCATTTTTATGCATACGTTGGTTTACGCAGCAAATAATGCACGATACAGAACCAGTACTTGTTTACATGTTATTCATACGTGTGCTTATACATGATTATACAAAAATGATGTATTCTTATATTGTACTTTTAAATAACAGTGCTTGTTTACGTGTTACATACAAAACTATGTAATGCAACTATATCAAACTGTTTTTACCTTATCATGCATACTCTGGTGCTCGTATGTGAGTGTCGATAATACCGTTTTAAAACATATAATGCACGATACAGAACTGATGCTTGTTTAATCGTTCTCCACGATACATAATGCATAGAGTGTTCAGGATAATGTAGAAACGGTTTGATATACTTGCACGTTAGAAACAGTTTGATGCTTGTTTAATCGTAATCCACGATACATAATGCATAATTCACGATACATAATCCACCAAACTGATGCTAAAATGTTGGATTACATGGTTCACACTGTTATACATTACGTAGTGCATACAAACTGATGCATGTTTAATCACACTCCACGATACGTAATGCATTTCAGTGTTGTTTGGTGAATGTTGTTTTACAAGTTTTAAACATATAATGCACGCAACAAAAATCACCCTTGTTACATAATCCGTAGATACATAATGCATGCGATAACTATAAAACAAACATCGCAAAACTGACTCCATACACTGTTATGCATGCGAGTATTAGAAAATCGGTGAACTATTGTAACAGCACTCCAAAAAACTCACTCAACACTGGTCGCTTACTCTGGTTATCATCGACATTTTCTTTTTCCTTTGTGGGTTCCGGATCCTTCACTTCTTCTGTGTGCGTAACACTAGAATGATTGTTCGTCATGGATGATGTATTGGTGATGGAAATGGAGATTTCGTGGATTATTATCTGCTGGATAGTGATGATTATCCAGAAGATTTCTGCTGGAATGAAGGTAATTGATATTTTTTGGGATGATGATGGTTATGGATGTGGGAAGAATATGCCAAATCAAAAATGTAACAACTTCCATAATTATAGCACAATATCCCTATTTAAAATGTATTCATTCCAGGAAAATAATTATAGATTTAATTTAATTCTGGAAGTATTTAAAATGTAATAATACATAATCCCTAATATACCCTCGATGCACCCTTGTTGTGGATTATGGTGCATGAAAGTTCTCGTTGGTGCCCCGGTGCACGAAAGTTCCCAATCGAACCCCAATCGATATATATATATATATATATATATATATATATATATATATATATATATATATATATATATATATATATATATATTCAAAAAATAAGGCTAAAATTGTAGTGTTTGTTAACTAAAAAAATCTGAATATATAGGGAAAGCTTGTGCTTTAATAAAATAAAGCAGAATTGTGACTTCCCACATGGTGGGCGAGAGAAATCAAGAGACCTTTATAAGGGTGAGGTAGTTCATGTTAGTAAAAGCCCAAGCCCATCGAGAGATGATATTGTCCGTTTTGGTCACCCTAACACAATGCCTCGCGATTTTCTTTTCATTTCCAAACGCGTCATGTTCGGGGAGAGTTACCAAACCCTTATAAAGGTCTCTTGGAACAAAAACAAAATCATAATGCATAAATGTAAATAAAATATATAGTGTTAGACATGGTCATCTTAAAGCAAATTAGGAGTCTATTTCAAAGGTACAACTATCAAAATACTATACTCCCCAACAGAACTTGATTCACTTGTCCAAAAGTTTATCCATGCCGGAGGGTGTTGACTTTCTTTATTAGGATCTACTCTTAAGGAGCTTTGAAATCTTTTATAATGTTAATGGTGTTGATTTTTTGTTATGATATGGAAAAATTGAATGTTAGAACGAATTATAATGATGAGAGACAGGATATTGTCCGTTTTGGTCACCCTAACAAGATGCCTTACAGTTTTGTTTTCCTCTCAAAACATACACTGTTGGGGGAGAGTCACCTCGCCCTTATAAAGGTCTTTTGGTTTCTCTCGTCCACCAATGTCAGATGTCACAAGAATGGTAGTTCAATTTCAAACGGAACAAAAACAAAATCATAATGTATAAATGTAAATAACATACATAGTGTTAGACATGGTTCTCTTAAAGCAAATTAGGAATTCATTTCAAAGGTACAATTATCAAAATAGTGTACTCCCCAACAAAACTTGATTCACTTGTTCAAAAGTTTACCAAGGCCGGAGGGTGTTTTTCTCTTTGCCTTACCCTTTGCATATTCATATTTTCGAAAGCCCAGACCCGTTCTTCTGGATCTACTTTCTTTATTAGGATCTACTCTTAAGGAGCTTTGAAATCTTTCATAATGTTCATGGTGTTGATTTATTTTTTTATGATATGGAAATATTGAATGTTAGGATGAATTATAATGATGAGAGACAGGATGGTAATGATAACTAAATCTTGTAAATAATGTCAATAAAAAACCCATAGATTTCGCTCATATGATTCACACCGCTTAAAATCAGTATACTTGTGTGAATGTCCATGTGCAACCATTCAATCATGTAATCCACAATACGACTGTGAGATCTGCACTGACTTACTATACAACCGTATAGTTGGCAAGAGATGTTTTGTACAACCTTACGACCATACACTCGTATGACCACACATCAAAATTCAATATACTATATGACCACATGTCATAAGTTTTTTTTTTTTTTTTTTAAAAAGTCGGAAGTTGATGGGCAACTATCTACACATGTGATCCACAAATGTGTGTAGGATTTGCACATAGTTTGGGGAAATATTCAATGGTCCAAACTGGTGATACAAAAAAGTTGGACAAGACTGGTTGTATATGGTTCGGTTCTCCGTTTACAATACTCCAAAAAAATGGAATCTTTGTTCGATTCGGTCCGATCAGTTTTGCTTATTTTATTATAAAAGTTGAAGAAATCTGGAATTGAAACTGAACCGAACGGAAACCAAGCCGGCACACTTGGTTCAGCCCTCGATTTAAAAAAAATTTACATTTTTTTAGTTTTCGATTTAGTCCGGTCCAGTTTAGTTTTTGATCTCTACACACCCCTACACCTAAAATCATATATTTGGCAAGAGATTAGAGATGTTTTATGTAGTCATACATTGATTGATTGATACACCTATTACTTATACAAATCACATGCCAATATATTGGACAACCATATAGCGTATAAGTCTAAAAAGGAACTTTACAATATACTAATGATATTATTACTATATTAAAGAACTGAAATTACTACCACACGGTACTAGGGATGAGCTCGGTTTCAGAACCAGCCTGAACCCGAATTACCCGAAAATCGTAAGTGTGCAAAATCAAGAATTGAGAACTGGTCCGAATATGAAACGGTTTGGTCCGGTTAATTCCAAACTTTACTTTGAAAACAAGAAAACCGGACCGGACAAACACGATGGAACCGAAAACCGAATCGTAGGAATTATAGGAACCGAAAACCGGTCCGAAAATGAAACGATCAGGTTCGATTAAGGTAAATCGGGTAATTGCCTATCCCTACGCAATACATAATAATTGTAAAATTTTATAATTTTCATTTATCGACTATAAAGTTATTAAAATTAAGTATATTATTTACACAATTTCAAGTTTAATGGAAAATAAACTAAAATGAATAAAGTCAAAACCATAAGGGTGAACGGAGTACTCTCCCCGCGGACCAGCGGGGTTGCCACATCCGCTGCCACCCCGGCGGCTACACCGCCCCCCCTCTGCGGCCCCGTGCTTTTCCGACCCCGTCCGGCCTCCCTTCCCCGCTTCACCCCGTGCTTCTTCCCCTTCTTTTCCTTTTTTTTTTGGTATAAACCCTTCTTTTCTTTATACCTTCAAAACAAAGTGTGTGTCTATATATATATATATATATATATATATATATATATATATATATATATATATATATATATATATATATATATATATATATATATATATATATATATATATATATATATATATATATATTATTTTTATTTTCTTATTATAGTCTCATGAAACATAATGCACTTGTCCAAATACCAAATTTAGACGGTTAGTTTGTATTTTTTCAATGTTCATTCATAATTTTAGTTTTTATTTATTGTTATGTATTTTTCTTATTTTAATTCGGTAATTTTTAATTTTTAGTTATGTAATAGTTATTAAATATTTATGGAATTAATTATTTTAGTTTTACAATTTGTTAGTTAAAATGAATTTATTTTAAGAAAAATTAAGAAAGATAGAAAGGTTTAGAAAGATGAGTATTTCCTAGTTAGAAAAGTG
Source organism: Centrapalus pauciflorus (assembly GCA_020465985.1). Taxonomy (NCBI): domain Eukaryota; kingdom Viridiplantae; phylum Streptophyta; class Magnoliopsida; order Asterales; family Asteraceae; genus Centrapalus; species Centrapalus pauciflorus. The sequence continues at coordinate 1,069,930 of JAANYP010004494.1, read as the reverse complement.
GAGAAAGGTGTGGAAAGTTGGAGAGAGAAAAGCTGATGTGGCGCTGACGTGTACAGAAAGATGGTTTTCGGGAAGGGAGGTACTCCCTTCACTCTAAGAGCGCCGAAGTTGATTGCATAGCATGTGCAATTTGTGCTTTGTGTTATTATAATATTATATATGCTTGTTGAATTTTGGGTCTTTCTTTTCCTTCTTTTAAGGACGAAAAACATGCTTCGAAGTTCGAATCTTATTTTATTTCAATTTTTCTAGAAAATAAAATTAAATAGTATTAGTTCAAAGTATGCTATAAAATTACCATGCTTAATCCGAATGGCAGTTTTTTTAAAGGCATCTCCTAAAAACTTGGAAGAGTACTAGAAATACTTCAATCGATTTTGTTGTAGTGTAATTAAAATTTTAAACAAACTATAACAACTAAAATTTAATACCAATTTCTACAAATTTATTCCGTGAACCAAATCTACCAATAGTTTCAATTCTTTTATGAAGTTTTTGCTTTTCGTTTCATGTACCTTTGTCCTTTGGGACCTCTAGATTTCTCGAGAATTTAACGCACCAACCTCATTTCCTTCTCCAGCCCTGTTGAGATCTAGCTCGGGTCGACTTTTTTGCAGACCTACTTAATGCACTTCTCTTTTTATATAGGGTTAATTACGTTAAAAGGTAACTTATTGTTACTGTTTTTTCAATTTAGGTAACATTTTTTTTCCTATTTGAGGTAAGATACTGTCTAAATCAAGTCAATCAAGGTAACCGTATCAAATTGGAAGGTAAAAATTATTGACATGACAGTTTGTTTTTCTAGTCATCAGTTTTTTTAATTTCTAATATTGTTTAATTATTTTTAAATTTGCTCAAAATAGCAATGTATTATCAATAAATACTTTTAAATTGCACAAAATAGTGCACATCATATAACAGTTAAATTGTCATTTCTGTAAAAAAAATGCTGACTGGACAAAGAAACTGTTACATTAGTAATTTTTACCTTTCAATTCAATATGGTTACCTTGATTGATTTGATTTGGAAATATGTTACATTACTTAGAAAAAAAATTAGTATGTTACATAAATTAAAAAACCTGTGACTGTATATTACCTTTTGATGCAATTAACCCTTTTATATATATGCATGATTTGCATTGCGGTACAGTGAGTTATTAGTTTGCTAACACAAGCAAAAAACCAACAAGAAAACCTAAAAGAAGATCAAATTTAAGACAAACAATAAATCATTATCCATTATGTAATAGAAGTCGAATACACAAATTCGTTACGTTGGCAGTGTTGCGTAACCTTCTTAGACAATCAGACAACAGAACTTGTTGGGGTTGAATGAATGGAAAAACCAGTCTGCAGGTCTTTGAAACATTGAAGGTGGCTAAATAATCACTCTTTACTCGGGTATAAGAAATAACAAAACCGATACTATTTGCTATAATCATCATATCTACCACGATCACGAAATGCCTGTATGTGGCAATTGATCGGGTGTGCGAAAAAACGAACTGCAAAAGAACCAAATGTTGAAAAAGGGTGGTGTTATTGATATGTGAAAAAAGGGTGGGTGTTTATTACTTGGTTTTTGATAACTTTCGGTTTCTAAAAGAGGTCGACTTTTTTCTTCGTCAAGTCTTGCTTCCATTTTGGCAACTGATAAAACTCCTCTTTTGTCATCCCAAGCACAGACTCGAACTCTTCGACAGAAAGATAAGCCTGAAAGATAGAAAATCGGTACACAGGATCAATCGCTAGAACTTCAAGGAATTTCGGATTTTGAAAAAGAAGTCGGTTTTTGGCGGTAAGCTAACCTCTCTTTTCTTAAAGTCAATTCCAGAAGCAGGGTTCTCTGACTTAACCCTCACTTGGTCATAGCTGAAAGTGGTTTGGCTAGATAAAATGCCATTTTCATCTTCCTCTATTGCGACCTTTGGTTCTGAATCATCTTCTTCTGGAACCGGCTCGGTTGCCTCTTCGATAACTTCTTCAGCAGCTTCTGGTGCTTCTTCAGGCTTCTCTGTGTATTTAAAAAGTCATAGTATGCAAAAGAATCAAATGACTTTTGTTCATGCATGCATTCAAACTTAAAAACTGAACTTTTAATACAAAATTAAGTTCTTTATCCTGGTGAAGTAAAAAATCCTGAATCTACCACCAATAGACTGAAGGAATAATAGTTTTGAATACCAGGTGAATCAACAGGAGAGAGATCAGTCTTTTTTTCGTCAGTAAGAACTGATGATAACGCAGCAACTGCAGCTCTTCTTTGTGATCCTTGACTTGGTCCTTTTGGTGAGCCAGGACCTTTACTATCACCGGTTGGTTTAAAAGCCGAATTCAAGGCTGCCAGGGCTGAAGCTCGTTGAGTTGGTCCGCCACCCTGATTCCCTTGGCCCTGTATTTACATATGAAGTTGGTACACACAATAATTTTACTCGACAAAAGATCAAATGTCTGTGGTTTATACGAGTGATTTACCGCTGTGGCAGCAAGGCCTGCGCCAAACAGTATCGTAATCTTCTTCTCGAACGAGTTCCCATGAATCTAGTTGCATCGGAAAACACAAACAAAATCCAAGTCAATGAATCATGATCTAAATATCAATAAAAACATGTTGATGGAAACTGTATGTAATAAAATCGCATACTAGCGTTTTTGCAGGTTCCCATGAGAAGTATGTTGTGAAGAAGGAAGGTTCGTTTCCTTCTGTAACTTTGTACAATGGCACATGTGGGGACAACCCGTCCATAGATCCAGCCCATTCTACGTATTTCTGAAATCATATTCATAGAAAATAAGATAAAAACTGTTAGTCATCCTAGCCATTATGTCATATAACGATCACGAAATGAGAACCTGGCCAAGATCAAGTGCGCTTTTCTTTTCCTTTGAGTCCACCGCCTGACCCACCCAAACGAAAACCTCAGCATGTGTATCTAATATCAAAATATCCTCCGGCAACAAGTCATCTTGATCAAAATTGTAAACTTCTTCAATCTACAAAATAGACAAATCTTGATTTAGACATTTGTCACACACATAAAGGAACAAAGATAATATTATATCCAAACATCGTACCCACCTCAAACTTTCCTGGAAAGCCATGAAGCAGTGCAAATTGGTAGGAAAACTAGTTAGAGGTCAAACCCACAATAACTATCATCTATTAAAGAACACGTAAAAACCAAATTGTGAAACCTTTATAGAGCGAGAAAGCAAATAAATGGGGATCTCTAACAACATCGAGTGACACTTTGTTGCTCGTGTAATTTTCTTTCCCTCCCAGGCCAAGCCAGAAAGTCGCGCTTTCTGTTCCTTCCTTTTGATATTTCACTTGTACGCCAGGCTGAAAGATACGAAATTTGACACGGCACAAAAGTTAAACATAAACATAGAGAGCGTTTATAATTGCAAAGATTCCTCCATACCTTCAAAAACTCAGCAACTTTTAAGGCCCATTGCTGCTGTTCATAAGAACTCTGCGTCCCTTGCCAGATGTATAAATGGGAACCCGATTGTATAACAAAGCATTCATGTGAATTCAAAGATGTTGCCACCTGAAAGACATCACATATACATATATCATAAAGTAAGTGATTATTTAAATCATGATACATAAGTTATATCCTAATCTTTCTACAGTTTCTTGAATTAGCATACAGGATCCAACTGGACAGCTTTATTATTATGCACAGCAGCTCCCAATATTCGAACAATTGAATTGCTATCTGGACTATAAGTTTCATCATCTAATCCTTTCTCCGCAATATGAGTTTTGTAACCGGAGCACAATCCACCCTAAAAACAGAAGAGATTCTATCATCATTTATCCACAAATTCCATGACGAAAAGTTAAAATCATATAAATGTTACATGGGTACCTTGAAAACAACCATAGGCTGAAAAATAGCAATGAATTGCGGTGGCTCTTTCCCTTGATATACACGGCCCTGAAGAAAACGATATCATGTTATTTCTTAAACATCATTTGCTATCTTGAGTACGTGCAACGAAAATGATTACCGTAGAGTACCTGAACAGGTCTCCCTTTTAGGGAGTTGAACATTGATGTAGTCAACTTAGCAGCTGTATTCTGGTCTGCCTGTTAATACAAACCAAGGTTAAAACGAGACCACTTAATCTTTTTAGTTAATATAGTGATTTTGTTCTTGATTTACCTCCGTGCTGTCTTTTCCAATCCAATAGCAAAGATAAAAATCTTCTTTCTTTTCTCGAGAATGGTATGAGTAAAGGACAATGTAGCAATCTCCGCTGTAAAATTTACCAATGTCCTCGTGAGCTACTGGCGTCTTAGCATCGCCATCAATAGACCATACCTAAAAAACCAAATTTAAAAACATGAATAGCAAGAAAAGCAACAGACGATTCCATGTAGATGTTTGTGAGCAAACCTCGAGTTTTCCATTTCCTTCAAGCAAAGGAGGAGGAGGAGCTTCATCACTTACGGGGGCAGATTTTTCTTTCCCTTTCCCAACACCTTGTTGTTGTTTTAGCAGAGCTAAAATACAGAAAATAAAAGGTTCGTTGGGATGGTGATATGAAAGTGTTGTCCGTACCGTTGCCTATAAATACTTCATATTACCTGATACTTTTCCTCTATTCTCAGCTACTTTTCCTCTATTCTCAGCAGAAGGTGCAGCTGACGATGGCCACGACTCGAAGTTAGACTTGAATGGATGTGTTTCGTAACCTTGAATTAGTCGGGTTACAAGGGTGGCTTTTGGTCGACTATGACTTGTGATGAACTCCTAAAATGGTTAGTGGTGAGAATTAGTAACTGAAAAAAACGGAGGAAGATGCAAAAACCAAATCCTACATCGGCAGCCTGCATGGCAGCTTTTCTATCGTCCACTGTTGTTGTTCGACCAACCCAAACAAACACTTCTGCACCGCAGTCCATTAGATAGCATTTGTCGGTTTCCAATGTTGATTTCGTAAATTCATCGATCTGATCCTTGACCTGGCCTCCAACAATGCTGCAAAAAGAAACATGCAGTTCAGATTATGCACTTGCATGACCTGAAAGACAATTGCACTGTTTGTAGTCTAAAATAACAAAAAGGTTACATATATATATGTCATGACAATGTATATCTAAGTCGAAAATGCTAAATCTGCTACTAACATGGAAACTGAAAAAAGAATTCGAACCTATAAAGTTTGCCAGGAGTCCTATCTGGAATTACATCATCATCACTTACGACCTTTTTGCCAATAGGAGCAAACCCACCAAAGATAACCCAGAATTCACCCGAATCCCCCTCTGCTTGTAGCTTTCCATCGTCTAAAGAACACGTTATAAATGGAAAATCAGTAAATAACCAGTGAGAAACTAAAAACGAGACGTATGTTAGTATCAAACTTATTCATGCTTCAGTACCAACAATCGCAACATTGCATGTTCCCTCGTGATATTTGTCCTTCAAGAATTGGATGACTTCCAACGCTTTAGCCCTTTCTTGAATATTTGAGTTTGCGCCATTGAATTGAAAGATCTTATCTTTAGTGTCCAAGATAAACACATCATCATGATTCAGCACGGAACGAGAGAATGGAACCTGATAAAGAACACAAAATTTTTTCTTGTATATGCATCGACATAGATTAAAGACCACACTCAATTACGAAATATGTGCAGAAGTATGTGGAGCTCCGTACCTGCTTCAAATGGACAACTCGTTTTCCTTTGCATGTATACAACCTTGTTTCAAACTCTTCTTCTTCGGGTGTCTTGAATCCAGATGCAACACCTCCTTCAAGTGGTATGATGCATGGTTTGAAATATGACAAAAATTTATCAGATTCGTGATTTTGAAGTTCTCGATGCTGCACCGCACGCCCACCAAGGATTGCATCAAGCTCAATTGTTTTTATTGCTGCTGTTCCAGCTTCATCCTTATTTGTATCATAAATAATAAAACTAATAAGGTATTTACTCAATATTAAATATGCATAATATATATACATCTAAATACATGATATAAACAAATAGCATATATAATTTCTAAAATGAAAGTTCATTACCCCCAAACCTCTAAAAAGAGAGTATTTTCTTTAAAACAAATAACAAATGTGACAAAAAGTTCTGAATGACACTCTTGAGATAACTGAAAACTATATATATAAAAAGTTCTAGTAAAATCATACATATAATACATGTCGCCTCCCAAACAAAACATTTTTCTTTCATAAACTTGACCAAATTTCAAAGCGTTTCTAGCATTTACCTGGCTAGTATCTTTTCCCAACCAGAAGTGTATGTCGTACGAGTACGCACCTCCCCTACCAGAAGAAGTCTGCAAATATATAAGCCGTTAACAAAAAAAATTGATTTAGAAACAAATACATGAAAAATGGATATCGAATGAAAGATCATTAGCACACCTGCAAGACAACATATGAATCGCCACAATAAAATCTACCATGATCGGATTTTGGCAAAAGTACTGGCTGAAAGTTTTCAATTCTCCATATTTCAAGGCCACTACAAGGTGTTAAGTGAAAATCTAACAACAAATGCAAATGAACGATACATGCATATAATAAAGAAATTAATAGACACTGTTACATGGACAATACTTTGTGATTAATTAATGTAATCAGCATTTACGGAAAGGATACGGTTTCGAACCAGCTCCCTGGAATGCAGGTTCAAGAGCTTTTGCAGTAGCCATGGTGTTGAATACTGGCTTGTAACTTCTTTAAGTTATGATGGAAGAAAGTACCATCCAAAAATTTTCAATATGACTGCAAAGTTTATAGATAGTAAGCAAATGTTAAGAGAAGAAACTCCAGAGTTTTCAGTCAAAAGCCTAAAAGAAGATGATGAATGCTACGTCTTGAAGAATCCAGATCACTTAAATCTGTTCTTTAGATTAATGATAGGTTGGTGGTTTAACATTTATCACAATAAGCACATTTTCACGGCAATTTCTTCAAATTTGATTGTTTTTACTCTGTATAATCAGAAAATCATAATCCATATTCACTTCTACAAACATGGGTTATCTAAAATCTAAATCATCGTGCTTCCAATATTAATAAATTCACATACAAACATGATTATAAAGAAAAGCTTACAATTATGAACACATACATTACAATCATAATCTTGAAAACCTAATTAAGATGAAAAACAATAACAATATAAACAACTCATATGTAATGCAATTGAAAAACATGATGCATAATCAATCAATCAATCATCATGAAAGGGAATTAAGACGAATGAGTAGAAACAAACCACATACCTGGGGTTGGAACCCAAAATTGAAAATCAGAAAGTGAAGAAGGATTAATCAATTGGTGTTTTGAGAGAGAGAGAGAGAGAGAGAGAAATGGAGGGAGATGTGATGATGATGATGATTAGGAAGGGGGAGTCCCGTTGAGAAAAATGTTGAAATTAAGGGAAAACCCGGATGGCCCTGCTATCTTTTCGTTTCAAATTCTCTGCCCATCAATTTTTTCTATTCAATTGCATCTACATTTGCCATTTGTAAATCGCTAAGTGCTTCATCCTCCCGGGCTTATTGGCAGGAAAAGGTCTTCTTCATGCCAACAAGTTTGAGCTCCCACCCTTTTATATCTGTAACCATCCATGAAGGTTTGAACTTTAAAATACAAACGGAATTAAGTCTTAATTAACTTATAACCGATGTAATTAAATCTTAATTAATTACGTTTTGGATTCTATAACTTTATTTTTTCACATAGAGTGTCTTTAATTATATTGGTTTCATTTTATTTTATATCGGCTATAAAATATTCATTACATGATTTTATATAATTATCACTAAACAAGAATTACCCGTTCATATATACACATGTTTTTATATCAAAAGGTTTCATATAATAATTATAAATAAATAATGATATAATATATAATTGTAATAAAATATATAAAATAATTTTAAATCTTATGAAAAAATTTAAAAAATCGTAAATAAATAATTTTGTTATAATTAAAAGATTATGCTATAATAATAACTACGACAACAAAATTAATGTGAGAAATAATTTTAAATTTTAAGAAAAAAATTAAAAAATCTAAAAGATTATCAATAATAATTATGGTATAATAACAACCACAACAAAATTAATGGGAGCATTTATAAAAAAATTTTATAACATGATAGTTTTTGCAAAATAGGTTTAAGCATGTTAACCTACTATAACAGGTTGATGGGTGAATTTAAAAGGTTTGAGGATTTATCAGAGAATAATTGTAAGAGAGACTTAATAAAAATAATTATACTTTAATGATTTTTTTGCATAAAATTTCCATCAAAATATTGATGAACTCATATTTTGATTGATTTGGATTAGATTGGTACAAATCGCGATATGTGTTATTCTATAAGTTAACCAAAAAAAAAAACAAAAAACAAAATATTCTTCAAGACTTGGTAATAAATTGTTTGACGTATTAACGTGTTCATTTCATTCCCAACTCTTCCCCTTGCCTATTGGTTAATTGGTCATGGCTTGCATAAAACAAGCAATTGACTCCATTATTCAATAATCTTGCCTATAGGGCTTAGGCAGGAAAGGAAGGCTTAGAAGTAAGATCTATACTTCATTCATGGGGTCGAGATAGCACAAGTTCGACCTCTTGCCCTTATCACTTATACGGCAAAATGATGAAACGATATGAAGGAAATAAACACCATGAATAGTCATTGAATCATTAAAAGAGGAATTAAACTTTCTTTATGTTTAACACTTCATTTTAAAAGTATCATTATACTTTGCGAAAGCATGGGAATTTATGTGTTTCAATACTAGAAGTGGGGTATCAATTATAGATTATAATTTGGCTTAAAAATTAACTCAATAAGTAACTGATTCGTGAAAGTTTAACGATGAAGTTATAAAGAAATGACGCACGCACACAACAACGACAAACAGAAAGCAAGAAAATAAGAACACAAAGTTTACGTGGTTCGGTCTCAACATGCTAAATTTCGTAGCGGTCAATAAGCGTTCGCCAGCCATTCAGTTTTCATAACTCAATAGAATTAATGTTTGAAACATTTTTGAGACAGATTGTGATGTATTACAAAGGGGTTATATGTAGTGTAGACGTTCATCTCAAATCCGTCACTAAGCCAACTGAGGGACAAATCTATGACAAATTAGAGACATAAGAAAATTTTTCTTTAATAAGTCTTTAAAGTTCTTTAATCAATGATGGATTTGTGATAGATGTGTATCGTTGTCACAAATCCATCTATGATTTTTCATCTTTAATATCCTCTCAAATATTACATAAGAAAGTTTATCTTCAAAAATTTGTCTCTAAAGAAACATTAGCTATGTGTCCATCATATTAAAACAACTTCCTGCATATAGTTAATCATAAATATGAATATATGATAAAACAATTCCATGGAACAATATTGGGGTGGTTAGTGGTAAATCTTGGATTCAAAATCCATAAAAGGACGATTAGTCGAAATGAAAAAAATAATCTCATATGCACTATTAATGATCGGGTATTATCTCAACTAAATTATCAAGTATAAGTTTGTCATTAATATCAAGTCATTAAACTATTATTAATGGTTTTTACAACACTTTACAATGAGTTTTCATTGTTTGAAAATAAATTTTTAGTGTATTGTTAGTATTATTATTTAGCATATATCTACATAATATAAAGTAATACGTTTAAAACTAAACATCAAATTATCATATGCAAATATAGGATTGAATATACATATAAAATTTTCAACCAATCCTTTTCCAGTTTCCCTCTTAAAATTGATTTGTTTTTTAAAGTTTGACAAGAATGATAAATTTTTTAAAATGATAGCCATTAAAAATGCGAGTCTTTTAAATTTTTTTAACCTTCATTTCTAATATTGGCATTTATAAAACTAAATGAATATTTGAATAATTTTGGGTTTGATATTTAAAATCGGATTTTTTGAATGGGCCCTAGCTTCAAGGGTGATTATTATAGCGGAGCTTGTGTATCAAACCATCAATTACATCTATTTCTCTCATTTTACATTTTTGTGTTTTAAATATGCAGAGATATAAAAAAAAAAAGATTGACAATTAAACTCATTTTTCTTCCATTAGTGTTGTCTTTTTATTCAAAATACGATTTTATAAAACTTGAATTTAAAATTTTATCTTCATCATTTTATAAAGAGTTAATTACAAAAATGGTCCCTATGGTTTGTCCTAAAATTTGGATTTGGTCCATGAACTTTCAGTTTTGCAGAAACGGTCGGTCCCTCGACCTATTAACTTTTCTAATATGACCAAATTGCCCTTATTTTGATGCAAAACTTAATTAAATAAATTATTTTTTATTTTTAGTTAACTTTAATAAACTATAAAAGAAAAGAGTTAGGGGGTGTTTGATAGCCACTTATCATGCTCTTATCAGAGGTAACCTCTTATTCGGTAAGAGGAAATATTGATAAATGCGTTTGATATGCAGAAGACATAAGAGTCAAAATTCTCTTATCATGTCTTACCAGGATAAGACTTTGATATGCTTCTTATCACCACTTATCACACCAAAAAAATGCACGTCTCTCCCACTCCACCCTTACCTTTACATTTACCCCATACCTTACCTCACCCACCCTACCCCTACCTTACCCTATCCTAAACCCCTTACCCCTACCCTACTCCCTACCCTACCCTACCCCACCCCACCCTACCCTCTACATACCCTACCCTACTCTACCCCACCCCTACACTAACCCACCAAACCTACCCACCCCACCTCACCCCTCCTTATCCCACCACACCCTACCCCTATCTCTTCCCACCCATACCCCTCAAACCTACCCACCTCACCCCTACCCTACCCCTAAAATCTACCCATCCCCACCCACCTTACACCTCAACCTACCCACCCTACCCCTACACCATTACCCTACCCTATTTACCCCACCCTCAACCACCTCACCCTACCCTACCCTAGTCTACCCCACCCCTACACTAACCCATCAAACCTACCCACCCACCTCACTCCTCCTTATCCCACCCCACCCTACCCCTATCTCTTCCCACCCTACCCCTCAAACCTACCCACCTCACCCCTACCCTACCCCTCAAATCTACCCATCCCCACCCACCTTACCCCTCAACCTACCCACCCTACCCCTACACCATTACCCTACCTTATTTACCCCACCCCTACCCTACCTCTTACCATATTTATTATAACGAGAAATATTCCAACGCTTTTTGATAAAATTTATTATTTTTCAATAACATATCTATATAACTTATAAACTTAAGTTATTTGGAAGTTAATAAACGTAACCTCATAAACTTGAATTGGTTTCTTACTTAAATCTTGTTAATGTTATTTGAATGATATTAAATGTTTACATAGATCACTTTGATTCAATGATATTATTCTTACTTAATATTTGACTTTAATCAATGATATCTGTATGGTTTTGGGAATTAATATGTAAAATTAATAATAACAGAATCAGATAATTTATAAAACAAACAGACTTATTGAATTCTTTTATCAGATCTTAGTATCTTATCAGGACCACCTCTCATCAATCAGAAGTGGAATCAGACATCAGACAATTAACATCTTATGCAATCAAACAACACCTTATTTTATTATTTATGTTGGTTCATAAATGATTTAGATATTTTTAGTCTTAATTAATTTTAATTTACTATAATCAAAGTGTAAACAAATCAAAATTTATGATCGAAAAAATCATTATGTTTAGAAACTATTTTCTAAAGATTTCATATATAAAATATTATAAAAATATTTTAACTCTATAATTATTTATGTTTGTTCATAAATTTATAATAAAAATATGTTTGTTGGTCAAATATATTTTACTTTCTTCTTAAATATAATCGGCCAAAGATTCTATTTTATAATCCTTTCACATCTATCTATACTATTAAGAGGGTGTTTGGATTTGCGTTTGAATAAGTGCTGTAGCGTTTTGGAAACTAATAATCAGATAATTGCTGTAACAAAAAGTGCTGCAGGAAATGTAGTGTTTGGTTTAGCTTCTGCTATTTGATATCATAATTATCAAATAATCAGTTTTTAAAGTGTTTGGATTTGCGTTTTTACTTGTAAAATAACCAAATAATCACTTATTAAGCAAATAAGCTACAATTTTTAACTTATGAGAAAGTGTGGTAGCACAAACGCTAAACGCAAATAATCACTTATTAACGTATGCAATCCAAACACTTCAAACCAATTATTTGCGTTATTGTAACGTAATAAGCTAATAATCACGTTTATAACGCAAAACCAAACGCCATCTAAAAGAGTAACTATACTCAATTCTGGTGAAGCCACGTGTCATCACCATGAATCGACACGTGACATTTATAGGTTTTAAAATTAATAGAGAAATTTAAATTATGTCTATCCAAATATAATATAATCCACTTTTGAATGCAAATCAAATTAAATAAAATCTAATACTCTACTAACTTATTAATTATAATATAATATAATAATAATTTTTAAAAAGTATAAAAAAATAATTTATTCATATATATTTAGAAAATATATAAAATTAATAGTTCATGATAAATAATAATAATAATATCATTCTTATATACTTTTTGTTTTAAAAAAATAATATTTATACATTTACCTTTTAATTCATAATATTATATATATATATATATATATATATATATATATATATATATATATATATATATATATATATATATATATATATATATTAAAAATATCCGCGTAATACGCGGGTAATAAACTAGTTTGTATCAAAGCAAAAAGTGATAAATTTTAAATGGTTTAATTCTTTAAACCAATTATTTGCGTTATTGTAACGTAATAAGCTAATAATCACGTTTATAACGCAAAACCAAACACCATCTAAAAGAGTAACTATACTCAATTCTGGTGAAGCCACATGTCATCACCATGAATCGACACGTGTCATTTATAGGTTTTAAAATTAATAGAGAAATTTAAATTATGTCTATCCAAATCTAATATAATCCACTTTTGAATGCAAATCAAATTAAATAAAATCTAATACTCTACTAACTTATTAATTATAATATGATATAATAATAATTTTTAAAAAGTATAAAAAAGTAATTTATTCATATATATTTAGAAAATATATAAAATTAATAGTTCATGATAAATAATAATAATAATATCATTCTTATATACTTTTTGTTTTAAAAAAATAATATTTATACATTTACCTTTTAATTCATAATATTTTATATATATATATATTAAAAATATTCGCGTAATACGCGGGTAATAAACTAGTTTGTATCAAAGCAAAAAGTGATAAATTTAAATGGTTTAATTTTTAATCGGATTAAAATGAAAAGTTGTTGGGCCATTACGCGAACCCGCACTATAAAACATCGGCTGACACGGAGACCTTCAAAACACTCTTTTTCTTGTGTTTTAACTTTTACATAACGCCTTCGACTGGAGTTTCAGCTCTCTTCCCAACCTGTTACCAACCTCTGTTCCCACAGATTGATCGTTCTTGGTTTGATTTTGCCACCTTTCTCTTGTATATACATCCATTACACCTATTAATTTCTTCTTCTCTTCTCAATTACATGAAATTATCTGCTTGTTTTTGTATATCAATGTGGTGCAATTGCTTTTGATTTTCTCTTAATTTGGCTCTAGGGTTTTCAATACCTGTAGTTCATTGCTTTCTATGTGAATAAATCGATCTTTTTTTTTCTTTTTAATCATACAGGAGAGGAAAATGGGGGGTTCTGTGAATGGTGCGACTGACTTGTCATCAGAGATGGAGGTTGATGCTTTTAGAAGACTTTTTCCTCTAAGGTTTCACGAACGCCATTTGCTCGAGTCCGTAAGGCCCGATGCCAGGCCACTCAGTAAAGCCAGAGAAACATCTTTGGCTTTAGGTTAGTCTAAATTCTTTAACTTGTGGTCTTTGTATTCAGTTTACACACACACACACACACACACACACAATATTTGTCCAGCTTATTTGGCATCAATGCTCTAATTTTACCCGTGTAATTTAGGGGCTGTGGCATCTGCAGATGGATCAGCACTAGCGAAGATAGGCTGCACTGTAAATCGTGCTTCTCCACTTAATGAATGCATTATTATTATTATTATTTTTTTGCACACAAAAATCAACTGAAAGAAGTCACATCACTGATTATATATGGATGCTTAATATCAAATCATATGTGTTCTTAAATAACATATTTGAGATGTGTGTGTGAGCGTAGACAATGTTAGCTGCCATCAAAATGGAAGTCATGACACCTGCAAAGGAAGCACCAGATGAAGGCTGCATAGGTTTGACTGCTACCTACTTTATGTTTCCGTCTGGTTCTTTGTTCTAAGTATGTAGTTGCTCTTGTATATGATATTCTATCTGTTTTTCTCAGCCATAGACTTCCACATGCCTGCAATTTGTTCTCCTCTTGTTAGGCCTGGCAGGCCTGCCGAGGCTGCTCCTGTTGTGTCCAAGCAGTTATCTGACACTATACTTAGGTAAGTATTTGATCATACTTTTTTTTCATGCAAGAACTCAAAATTTGGGATTGGTACATGTTACACCTAGGCCCCATTTGTCCAATGGAACAAATTTTGAAGGAATTGGAATTTAAATTCCAATCATCAGTGTATCTGGTGTGGTGGAATAGGACACGGTGCTTAGCGTTGGCTAGAGTATGGGTTGAAAATTGTTCGAATTTAAATTCCTTTACAAATGTCTGAGAAGGACAAATTCCTTCAACTGATGGAATTTAAATAAATTCTAGTTCGTCTCTTTATAATCAGACTTACTAAACACACTAAAAGGATTGGAATTATAAATTACCAGTTGCTTCAAAGTTTATTCTGTGAGCCAAATGCTCAAGCAGGCAAATCATTTGTTTCAGAATGTAGACCATGTTTGCTTTCTTTGTATTGGGGATATTGTTGTTTAGTTGTTTAAGGCATACTATAACTACCTTAAGGCTTAAATTCTAAAGTTTCTACATTTGGAAATTAAAGAAGTTGTACCCTGATAATTAAAGACAGCATCTGGATCCAATCCTCTCCAACATACTGAAACAGTGAGAGCGAAATAGTATATATTAGACAATACAATGTTGGTGAGTGGACATTGTGAATCCAAAAATGACTAAGCTATTAGTTACAGTACTAGTCTATCACGCACTGTCAGCTGGTGAGGATGTGAGGTGCCGCCCCTCTTATTCCGTCTAAATAAGCATATCTCAACGGTCTTGAATTGCCACATAAAAAATTTACTTACAATAATTATTATATAAGATATGCTTAACGATCTATCAACCAAAACCATCATTATCACAATCTCAACTCAAATCATATATTATATGTCTTTTTTCTGATATCTAAGCTGTAGCAGGGCATGTATCCTTCCCCTCTGTCATACCTTTGTCACTATGTATCAATGAACATTGAACGATGAATTTTCCTTGAAAATAATTTAAGGATTTTAACAAATTCTTGTAATTTATTTAATTTATATTATATGTATAATACTATCATTACAGTTGGTTGTGTTGAAAGATTATTTGTTAAACCATTGCATTACAATGTGTTGTATCACGTATTGCAACTTGCAAGTTTGAGTTGGTGCTATGTCTGTATAGTAGTTGAAATATATGCTGTTAGCCTGTTAATTATCCCTCCTGGGAACAAAAGAACTGCAAAAAGAACTACAATGATATAGAATAAAAAAGCAATTTTTTTCAGGATTTTGTTAGTTTTATTTTTTCTTGCTCATCTTTTAATGATATAATTGCCCGTACCCACCAATGAAGTTTGTGTATTTTTATAAACATTTAACAGCATTTCATTTCATTCATTTCAGTTTTTTTTTGGTCTGGTTATATAATCAATAAAGGTTCATAATTAAACTTCACTGGAACTTTAAAGCATTGTGACACAGTTACCGGAATATTGTATCAATTACAAGGTAATAGGAAGAAGTTGCATACCTAACAAGTTATAGAAGTTGTTGTCTGCGTTTCCATCGCTCTCACTTCTTTAGTTTACTTTAACTAATGAGCTTTATCATCCCACCACCTCCTGAAGTAATAGCTAGTGAATCATGTCCAAGTAATCGGTACTTATCATTTTTTAAGGATCTTTGTTTTTCTTGGGATTACGAATTGAAGCATGTGGGTGAAGATCTCATGATGTGCATTCAGTACATGCATGCCTCTTACTGGAATTCGATTCTTGCAGTTCTGGGATGATTGATTTAAAAGAGTTGTCATTGGTCAGTGGCAAAGCTGCCTGGATGGCATACCTGGTACTGTTCAAATAATTCCACACATTCTATTTCAGATAAATTCTTATCTTCAAGTCTATACAAATCTACTGTTGTCAGAAGGTTTGGTGAGAGTGGGATATCTGCTGTTTCATATTTTCTGTGCGTGTGTTCTTGTTTTGGTTCACTATTGTTCCACATCTAGTTGTGCTCTATCCGGCAATGTCTCATTCTTGGCTAAGAATGTCACTGTGATCATCGTTCAATATTTTGTTTGTGACCTTTGCCACATGGGTAATTGTCCTTCTATAGACATACTAATTACTAAACGATGAGTCGATGATGTTACTTTTCCAGGATATTTACTGTCTGGATGCTGATGGCGCCCTTTTTGATGCTGCCCTACTTGCTGCAGCTGCAGCCTTCTCCCATTGTAAGTGGATTAAACAACTAACTCAATAGAATTAAACTGAGAGCCTTATGTCTAAAGCTTAGAAGTGTATATCAAAATTGCATGAATGATAGGATTGCTACTTGGCTTGTTTTGTTACTTTGTTAGGCACTTAGAAAACTCATAAATTAATATGGTACAAATGATGTGTAGTCGAATCTATTCCTCCCCATGATCATGTAAATTATGTTCCAGGTAAGCTCGTTGCTAGAGTTCCTCATATCTAAACATTAGATTAGGCTACTATATCTAGATGGGTGTTGTTGCTAAGCATCACTGGATAAAATACAAAGAGTGGTCTGAGTGGGCAATGTAGTTTTGCTTATTCAGTTTCTGTGAAAGTATATTCTTCAAGAAAAAGCTTACTTGAAAAATAGATAAATAGGAATCCAATATATGATAAACTAAGAAAGGAATGAACATTCAGATCACTTGACTTGAAATGTAAATGTTTCATTATTTAAGTCATTACTTCTCTTCCAGAATTTTGGTCGGATGCCAATGATTTGTGCATACTTATTTCTGTATTCACATGGAATTCCATTACATGAATATTGTAGTGCAAATTCCGGTGGTGTCATTGAATGAGGATGGAAGAATTGTGGTTGTTTCCAACGAAAATGAGGGGGGGAGACAAAAAAACAAACCAGTGAATGAGGAGAAGAGGAAGCTCAAATTAAGGAGCATCCCATTCGCGCTAACTTGCATACTTCACAAGAATTACATCTTGGCTGATCCAACGGCAGAGGAAGAGTCCATCATGGAAACACTGATAACTGCCGTATTAGATTCATCGTGTCAACTGGTGTCTCTTTACAAACCAGGCGGTCCTGCTCTTGCCTACGAGTCCGTGGTCCAGGTCAGTCTACCACTTCAGTTTGTGAATTACAATTCCCAAACATTCTATTATCAATTCCTTTGTCAAAGAAATCACTAATAATAATAGTTTTAGAAGGTATTTCTTATATGGTTTTGTTGGGAAGAAGCACTTGAATTAATAGGAGGTTTTTACAGTTTCTTGTATTTGATGACAGATATGGCATAGCTTGACCATCTTTCACATTTTACCATGAAAATTTGAAAATGTTTACTAGTCTGGCTCTTACACGCTAACTAAAGTCGGAATATTTGTGTATGTCTGCAGGATTGTATTGCGTTGACAAGACAAAGAGTGAGAGAGCTTCAGACAATCCTGAATGAAGCCATTTCTGATATGGAGGTGGACTAGCTTCACAAAAAAAATGAGGTTCTTAAAGCATCTTATTTGCTTTGTCTTTTTAGCTTTTGAGTGGGTATTTCCTTTTCACAGAGCTGTAATTACCGAATCCATAGCAAGTGTTCTTTAATGACTTGTATGTCATGCAAGGAAAGCTTGTAAGTTGCTATGGATTCAAGTTTTTCTCTAAGCTCTGTAAAATTTTGGAATGTGGCTTAGGCTTGCACTTTTGTGGGTCAACTATGATTTGCAACATGTTGGAACTCCATTTTCTCAATGTTACATGCTTTTAATCCAGCTTAAGTAAACATCAGTTGGCATTTCTCTGAAGCATCCCCATGGATCTTTTACTTCAAGTTGTGAATCCGAGTTGAGTTGAGTCCAAGTTTAGCTGACCATCAAATATATATATATATATATATATATATATATATATATATATATATATATATATATATATATATATATATATATATATAGATTTAGGTTCAAGTGAGTACCACCTCTAATGCAGCGCACCAGAAGGTACCACCCTTAAAAGTAATTTTTTTGAAATTTTTTTTCATGAACATGTTCTAATTAACATTACACAGATCATATGTGAATTTCACGCAAATCCGATCACTCTAAGTGCATGAAAACACGCATCACATAAATGCGCGTTCACATGTCTTCAAAATTATGTAAGTGTGTGTTCACATCATTTTTTAGGAGCTAGGAGATGTGAATTTATGTGAATTTTACATATGATCTTCATAACGTTAATTAAAACATGTTTATGAAAAAAAAAATTTTAAAAAGTTTTTTTAAAGGTGGTACCTTCTGGTGCGCTGCATAAGGATGGTACTCTCTCGAACCATATTCTATATATATATATATATATATATATATATATATATATATATATATATATATATATATATATATATATATATATATATATAGATATAGGCTTGGACTTGTGGCTTGCCAAATCTGAATTCTTGGCTCAGTTTAGATCGATTTGTGTAAAATTGAAAGGTAACTCTTCAAATATGATATAATTAAGTAACCATCTCTTGGAAGTTAGAAACAAGTGCAGTGAATCAGGAAAGAATCTTGGCTGGCTCGGTATATACTAAATAGTCATTGTATTGGAATTTTGCAATGAAGATTTTCAATAACCAAAGGAGCCTGAGGGATGAATATTGAAGGTTAGACGATAGTCAAGGGACCATTAATGTAATTTCACTCTAAAACTAGTGGTGAGACAGGTGACTTCAGATTGTACAACATAACATTTCCACCTCCTTTTTCACTCTATAAAAATACACAACCTCCAATAATCCAGCCATAGTCAACTATAAAAAAATGGTACAAAAAATGCAGCCAAAGGTACAAGACCTAATGCAATGTAACAGTTATTTTCAAACCAACTCCAGTAAAAGAGGATCGCCTGCTGCCATTACTCTGATGAGCTTTATAAATTCTTGCTCATTCGAAACATGTAAGGGGTGAACCGCAGGCGCTTCAGGAGAATAAAAGCTCGTGGTAATATTCAAAGATGGTTTTCGCTTATAAATCATCGTACTAAACACTGAATCGAAATTCTGAGGGGAGTCCATCGCTGTGAAGAACATAGGAATAGCAACTTTGTGATGAATATCAAGATCTCCCACAAGATTTACAAGGTCAATGAAGTCAACAACGAGCTTCCGAGGGATATAAAACAGCTCGGAACTGCAAATTGTCAGGCTTGACTCGTGGTTCTTTGTATGGTCCTTGTAATTGACCTGCAAATGAGCCGGCATCGAGCCCACGACTTTCTTGACCATCTCTGCTTGTTTCCCATACCAATCTTTGTTGCCATCAAATGGAACAGTACTCCAAGATCTCGATACCTACATTCAAAAAAAATGTTCAAAACCATTACTTTATGACATTTTTTAAATATTTGTGACCTGACCTGACCCAACCTGGTCAGGTCAGTAACCTATTTAACTCGTCCAATTCGCCAACCTGACCCCATGAGCTATAATATTTCATATCACAGAAGTACCTTGTCTGTTATCCAAAGTTTAGTCTTGTCGGCTTGGACCAAGTTCCAGTAATTAAGAACCGTATCGTCCTGGAGAACCAAAAACCCTTCTGCACTTGCAAATCTATTGAACAATCTCGGAAGTTGCCTGCCACAAAAAAAAAAAAAAAAACAAACAAAAACAAAACAATAGATGTAAGACGATTGAATATGTGAAAGAGAAGTTTCAACAAATTTGCAGCTGCTTAGAAAATGAAATTCCACCTACTTGTATAACCAACCCCACGTCCTGGCTGTAATTAATAGTACGATGCTAGAAAACATTTGACTATGGATCAAATGTCTAAAATACCCTTTATACAAGAACTGTACATTTCAATCTTCATAAGCTCACTCTTCAAAATTTATATACAAATTAGGCATATGGCTTACTTGTATAAATTATCGAAGCGACCTTCTTCAACAAGAAGTTCGGGATTCTTCGTATCCGACAAGATGATTACCGACTTAAATATCCTTCCGTAGAGCAATCTCCATTCAACAGCAGTTCGTTCAGCAGGTCCGACAGTGAACATTATAAGAACAACATTCCCAAAATTCTTTCTCCACCGAACCAAATTCCCTATTTCGTAATTTACTGTACTCGTTTCCTCGACACCTAGATAAACCGATGGTAGCTTTTGAGGTACAAAATCCTTTCGATCTCCATGACTGATGATACCTCCTCCTCTTGGCCTATGCAAATTGAGCTTTGTTAAACGTGGCTGCAAATACCCTACACCGACCAAATCTTGAATCCACGCAGCGGTAAACTTCACGTCTTTCTCCGTCCAAAGCCCGTCTTTTGCCATCACATAACTCAGTTCCAGCATCTTTTCAAATAACCCGTGCTTATCGGATTCCCAAGACCCCAAAAACTTAATTAAATTACCAACGTTTACATGCAAATCTTTCTCCTCTGCAAACGGATATGCTTCGATTCTATCATATCTATGGACCGTTGGAGGATACACGACAACATAACCACCAACTTCCCATAAAAGCCGTTGTGCCCAGTACCCACGTAACACATCAGAAGCCATTGAACTAACCGAAACAGGAAGCATTAATCCCCAAAGTGCTGAATAATGAAACATCGTATTAAAAGAATTCACTGGCACCATCAATCCTTGAGGAACCGCAACTTTAGGAGCATGATCATCGAATCTAATATCAAACGGTTCAAGATTCTGTTTCCTTGTAAAGTAAAAAACCGAATCGACATCGGGTAAACCATTGGAAATCCCCTGTTGAATAAACTGATTCCCACTGAACACTTCATTGTAATACTCTTCGTGCTCGATTTCACCTGCATTCTCTAATGGTAGTCCCCTCGGCCAAACAGACCGTTGACCGAAATGAATATATGGATTTACAACGGTTCGATTAGGGTTATCATGACTGTACTGTAATACAATCTCTTTATTTGGATTTTTATCTACTAATTCGATATCGAAATGTTTGCTAATATTATCATCAACTAATTCTCCTCTATCATCAAAATCAAATATTTTTTTTGCACCATGTTGGATAGCAAACAAATACCCCACGGTTTTTCTAACATATGAATCATACGGCAAATAATCAACAACACGAAACCCTAATTTTGCTTGGTCTTCTAGGGACAAAAAGATGGTACCTTTAAGACTCCAATCGCTAGGAGTTTTTGAGTTTCCAACAGCAAGTACTTGCCACCCTTTAATCTTCAACAGTTTCTTGATCGAATCCGACGGATAATCGGAAACTGAAACGACGATCCATTGGTCTGATCTGAATCTTGAAAAGGGGGTGATATTATCGGTGATGGGTACAATGGAATCGTAGTTGATTTGGGGAAAATGGATGGGTTCGGGTTGATGTTGGATTTGTGAATTGAAGCAGAAGAAAGTGGCTGAGTCAGCGGCGTTACGGAGGAAGAAAAGGGCTGCGACGGTGGCGATCAGGATGAAGATAGTGAGGATTTTGTAGAGATTTTCGGAAAGCCATGTGGAAAAATCGAGTGATTTAAACCGATTTGGATGAATGGTGGTTGGTATTGACGAAGATTTGGGGATTTGGGGTTTGAAATCATCATCTTGTTGGACCAACATCGAATCAATCACTCATTTAATTTGGTGTGGAATTGAGATGACAAGTAGAATTCACAAGTGTGGGGAATTTGTGTCTTTACACCGAAAGCACACAGTAGTGCGTGTTCTTGAGCAGAAGGTAGAAATTAGAAAAAAGAATCTATTACACGTGATCCATTATTGCCATTGGAGCAGAGTCCAGAGATTTGTTGTCTGGTTGGTTGGTTTCTTTCTTCTGCTTGACTGCTTCAGCTTCTGCTTCAACTTTACGATGCTAAATTTATTTTTGTGATTTCCGGGGTCTTTTTTTTTCTTCTTCTTCTTTTTTTTTTTAAAATTATTTGAAATAATTGTATTTTTTTTTAATTTTCGGCATCCTTTTCATTTTTAGAAATATTTCAAACAATTGTGACCACTTTTATTTTTTAGTCAAACTTTGGATTTTCATCATCTGGGTTAAGTTTCATGAGTGAAAATGAAATCATGTTTAAATATATAAATTTATAGGTCGAATTGTTACAAATGGAAACTAACTTTTTTTTTGGCCGTTTATAGAAGAATATTACTTGTTTTTTTATGATTAACATAATTAACATTTGTATTTTTATAGTTAATAACACCAATGTTTATTTTTTGTGTCATTAATAATATCAACTTTTATATTTTATTGTGATTTGTAACATCAAATTTTTTTTAACTTTTTGTTGTAAATAAAAAAAAACATAAGTTGATGTTATTAATAATAAAAATAAATAATACAACTATAAACGGTAAAAAGTAAAACTTGTTACTTTTGTCGGTTTACCTAAATTTATGTGTGTATGTGTATACGTGTGTGTATGACTTTATGTACATGTATGTATTTCATATGGTTTTACATTACTCCATTCAATAATTGTTATTCATTATCTCCTTAATCATTATATATAATGCAGGTTGTAAGAGGCATATTGAAACATAAATGAGGCTTGTGGACTTGACATAACCATGTGTTTTGGTTTAAACATTTTTGCTAAAGGACTTGATGACATCTTGATTTGAGATTTGGGACAATGAATTACTACTTGATTACGAGTAGAAATCGATATAGTATCGAAAACGTGATTTGTATTGAACAGTTAGACTTGAATTGTTGATTCACTTTCATTATGTTTAATATTCTTGGTTCTTTGTAGTCATGGGTGTTAGATCAAAGTGTTATACATTATCAATTCTACTTGAAATCATTTGACATTTGTTTTCATTTGGATTCCCTTTTACAAAGACTTGACATGTTTCCTGACATATGACATGAGACGTTAGACACATGTAATGACTATGACTTAACAACTAGCTACCGTTTTGTGATCACTATTAAGGAAATGAGATTGATTAGTTCTTTTGCTATTGTTCCGTAAATCCTTAAAAATGGTCAGTTATGACTTGTGTGGCCACAATCAAGAAAATGAGAGTGCACCATTGTGCACCTATTGGATCTAACACCTTGGTTTCAATAAGCATATTTGACTTGTTTGACATTGCTGAGAGAAAAACCCTTGTTATATTTCTACTAAAAAAGACATTGATTTTTGACATTAGTAAACGTATTATGTTTCAATTTTCTGATACTAGTAGTTCTATATTTTCTGGGTGTTCCATCCATGATTTTATGACGATCTGATAATAATGGAAAACACCCAGAAGATATAAAACTATTAGCATCAGAACATTGAAACATATGCCGTTGTCTCAAGAAGTCATCCATGATTTTATGACGATCTGATAATAATAGAAAACACCCAGAAGATATAGAGCTACAATGGAAAACACCCAGAAGATATAGAATTACTAGTATTAGAACATTGAAATATAGGACGTTTACTAATGTCAAAAATTAATTTCTTCATTTTAGATTTTATTCTTTAGTCATCCATTATTTTACGACGATCTGGTAATAATGGATTACACCTAAGTAACAACTAGTAACAGAACATGTTTCAATGTTCTAATAGTAGTTCTATATTTTCTGGGTGTTTTCCATTATTATCAGATTGTCGTAAAATCATGGATGACTTCTTGAGTGAGGTGACATTACCCATGGAAATTGCTAGACTATTACTCTGTTAACCAGTGCTATGAGCAGTACAAAGGCACATTCATCTTTGAGACATCAGTCTTAGAAGGCATTAATTGGATTTGTTGCTATAACTTACTGAGTTTGTTTTTTACCGTTTAGTTGTTAACAAATATCATGTTTAAAGAAACAAGTTGATTGAAAGTTCCTGATTACCGAAGTAAGTGACTTCCTAAAGACTTTGAAGGACTTTCTTGGTATATGAAGACTCCATTTCGGGATGTGTTTAGACAGAATAAATCCGTTGGACGAGGGGTTGTAATTTCGACCCAATTGACTATACTGGCGGGATGGTTAATGACGCTTAGTAAAAAATAAAGCCAGAACATAATTTTTTTTTAAAATCTGAAATTCTAGAAAATCTATCTATACTATTAAAAGAGTAACTATACTCATTTCTGGTGAAGCCATGTGTCGTCACCATGAATCGACACGTGACATTTATAGATTTTAAAAATAATAAAGAAATTTAAATCAAATCTATCCAAATCTAATATAATCCACTATTAAATTCAAATTAAATCAAATCAAATCAAATCAAACAAAATCTAATACTCAACTAACTTATTAATTAAATCTATCCAAATCTAATATAATCCACTTTTAAATTCAAATCAAAATCAAATCAAACAAGATCTAATAATCTACTAACTTATTAATTATAAGATAATATAATAAAAGTTTAAAAAAATATATAAGAAAATAATTACCCTTCATATATTTTTAGAAATATACAAAATCAATAGGTTATAATAATAATAATGTCATCTTACATATTTTTGTTTAAAAATAATATTTATATCTTTATCTTTTTATTTATTATATTTTATATATATTAGAAATATCCGCGTAATACGCGGGTAATAAACTAGTGATGTATTAAACAAATTGTCTTTTGAAAAAAATTCAATTTTATGATAAATTCAGCTCCACTTGGTTTTTTAAATAAGCCGAAATTGTCACTCCTTCTGTTAGTTGGTAGATTTTTGTAATAGAATAGTCTATAAACACCTTTGTTGTTTTATGCTACGGTTTTGACTATGAAAAGCATGTAGTGATAACGGTTTTGGCTTATGAAATGTTGTAAGTTAAAATAATCAAAAGATAATACATAATTTTCTAATTATTTCCTTATCCACCCATTTAATAATACATAATTTTCTAATCTATATTAATCTATATCTATAAATACCCGTAAACAAGATAATATATTGAGTACTAACCATCAGGGCTTGCCCTGATGGCCACCACCAAAGGTGGGGAGGCTTGCCTCTAGGAGAGGTCATGGGTTCAATCCCTGACATTGGTGATTCTAATCTAACTTTGGGTGTAATACAAACAACTAACTAGCCTTTCAAAAAAAAAGATAATATATTGAGTACTTGTCATCCTATAAAGAATGTCATTTGACATTTTTTTTAGTTTTGACTTTTGTCAATTATCATTTTAAAGTTTAAAATAAATTTTAAATTAACTTTTTTCTTAAATTTAAAGTTTTAACTTTAAATCTATTAAAATTTTAATCTTGAAACTTTAAACCCATGACTTAAATTTATATATATACTATTAAATGAGTAACTAATTGTCACGTGTCATGCTTTCATTTTATGTGCTACATGTCGTTGTGTCCATTTGTCACTTCATTTATTAAATTTACTTTAATTTTAAAGCAAATCAATTGTATCCAAATCGAATATAATTAATTTAATAACTAATTAACCAAAATTAAATTAACTCTATTATTGTTATAATTATTATGTTACATCGGTATTAACGGTAACCTAGTTTACTATTAAAACAACTGAAGATTCCTGTTTACTAAAACCTCCTTCTTGATAGGCTGATAGCGTTATATTATAGGTATGGGCCTAAAAGCTTAGTTTAATTAATCCAGCCCACCTGATGGACTTACCAATGTGTGTCAGTCAAGCCCGTCATCGAGTTTGGAAACTGGAATAAAATGTTCATTTCGTTTCATATCAATTTATACTTTCATGGGTATAAAAATATATAAATAAAATCCCTTGAAAATGAAGTTAGCAACATTATTAAACTTCTTGTTGGATAACTGAACTATTAAAAAAAATAAAGGTAACGTTTGGTTTGTTGAATAATAGAATTTTTTGAAGTTACTGGATTTTGTCAACAATTAGAGAGTTTGGTTTTCTATGATGGACTTTAATTCAAATCTAGCTTTCGCTATGGAATCCGGTATAATTGCAATTCCTTTTGAAAAAGAATGAACCAAACACTACCTTAAAATCTATCTATACTATTAAAAGACTAACTTGCCACGTGTCGTCAAATGCTATTACCATGTGGCGTCACCTCCTACTGCCATTTGGAAATTATGTTTTCTAAATCTTATAATTGATGTATATTAAAATTAATTTAAATGATATCTAATCAAATCTAAATCTAAACTAAATCTTATCTAACAAGAAACCAAATTTGAATTTGATTATATATTTAAATTTATTATGTTGTATAAGTAGATACTATAAACGTGATAAAATAATTTTAATATTTATCCTATAAATTAATAACATTATTATTTTCAAATTAAAACCCATGTTATACATGGTTATATAAACCATTATATATTGAAATTGGATTCCCTTCTCTTTCAATTACCACGTATTGTAACGAACCAAACCTCCTAAAGAGGAGAGGAAGTGGGACGTAGGGGACTTCGAGGAAGCCTACGTGCCTCGTGGGACGTAGAACCTCCCCCCAAAATTTTATGTGCATGTACATTAATAATAATAAGTACAACAAAAATAACAATTAAGTTTGTCGAGATTAAGATCGTAAAATAGGATAAGATCGAATGATTCTACTAAAACAAATTTTTTTTTTATATGCTATAATTTAAATGAAAGATTATTTATATCAAATTGATTAAATATTTAAAATTCAAATATTATAATGATAGTTTAATACAATCTATAAGTATTATAATGATTTAAGAACATTACTAAAAGTTTATATTTTAGATTATTGAACTTTAGGATACTATAAAAAGTGACCTTATGAACAAATCGGATAATTAACCAAGATGTTTACCCTTTTATTTTAACTAAGACAGAACAAATTGAATCTTACCCTTGTGAGATTCTACCAAAGGACTGACTCATTTTTATAAATCAAAATCAGAAAATTATAAGATCATATTTTGCTGAATTTATGTTAATGTAGTTGTATTATAATTATATTTTTCACATTATTAATTTTAATTATATAATGGGTAAATGTAAACCAAATGGTAAATAAATTTATTGTTTTAGGAAATTGCAAAAAGGTATCAAAATATGTGAGTATAACTAAAAGAATAATTAACGAACAAAATCACTCTGATCCACTAACACAGAAGTAACACCCTACAATTATACAATGAAATTCAATAAAAATGGTGAAATATTGTTAAATTGGTAATCACATTACAATATTACAATTTTTTAGAACAAATCGAAACGTGATTACTTTATATCAACATCTATTTTGTTATTTAAATGACTAAACATATAATCCCCAGATAGTTTATAATTTAACCCCAGAAACGAATAAGAAACTAAATCAAAGCTACGAAAGTTTATTAAAAAAAAAACAATTAAGACCAAAAACCGAATTGAATGGTATTGATTTTTTATTTTCCTGGCCTTTATAAGACGGACAATTTTATTGGCCCCTATACTATATCTGATTTACTTTAAATAAAAACGTTTTTGAAAACTAAATTATATTATCCTTAACCTTTTGGTTGCTTTTTTTTTTTTTTTTTTTTTTTTTTTTTTTTTTTTATCAATTTTACTTATTGCACATTGTTATTATTTTTGAATAAAAATTATAGTAATTTCATATTTAACCTTTTCTTTTATTTATGTTATTTCTTATATAAACTTACCTTACGTTTATTTAATTGTATTAAAAAAAATTATTACGAAATAAAATGCCGTTACTTTTATTTGTTTTAAATAAGCACTTTTTTGAGTAATCGGTATACTGTATTGGATAATGTTTCGTTTCTAAACCTTTTATTTTATGTTTTAAGATTTGTAACTACAAATTATTTAATTTGTATGTGAACGTATTTAATAATTGTCAAATTTCGTATTTAAAGCATATATATTGAAATATTTGTTTTAGCTCAGTCGCAACAAAACACACCTGGCTATATATACAATCATACTTGACATGAATATTTTTATGTTTCGGACGAGATGTCACATTATTTTTAAATATAATTTCGTTTGTTGGAATGTTTATAAGTGAATTGAATTCTGTCAAGGACTGCGAATATGTCAACAATATCATAAGTGACAATAACGCATAGATACCATATTACACGTGTCAGAGGATAATGCAAATATCTGGGAATTAAAACTTTTATACAAACATTTAACAGTGTAATCGCAAGTTCGGTACAATTAACAATTCTGATTTAGCAAACATATTACAACTGGCTATCTGATATACATACTGAATACATGCACGAATAACTGATTCACAAAGTCCCAAAAGATGCTATCACATGTAGTACTAATACGATCATCATACAGTAGCAAATACAAGATTCCCCGAGAGATTCTCGCTCCTATTTTGGCGGCTGCGGCTGCTGATCCCCTTTCTGATTCCCTGAACATGTTAGACTTGAAGACGTAAGTTGGGAAGCTCATGCGTACACGAGGGTTAGATTCTGCATAATAAATACATAATGCAACACATAACACACAAGGCACATCTCTATCTCTGGCAACCAACAACACATCTCAAGTATGATCATAAGAAAGATGTCACAATCCCTGTGGGGACACTTCCCCGGCTAACAAACCGCACGCAGCAGTAGTTAGCAAATCCCTATAGCTCGAGAGCGACCTGGCTACAACACTTACCGTATATATACGCTTTGGAGACTGGTTAGGGACAGTCAGCCCGTGTGACCACTCATCGCGAATCACGTCCATATGGAACTCATCACGGACACCCTGTAATGGATCTCATCTCATGCACACATAACACATATAATAAGGATAGAATCATACCTGAATCACATGGCCCTGTCTCATACACGTCACATATAATAATAGGAGCAACACACGTAAGACTCGTAAAAGTATTCTCGCAGTTAGAAAAGACTCGACTACTTACCTGATTACCCTGATCAACTCGCTGAACCTTGTGATCCCTAATTTGAACTGACTCGCTGCTTGCTCATCCCTGTAAACACACGGATCCCAGACTATTAATTCAAATCCCACAGATACATATAACAGGCTCACAACTGAACCCATACTGAATCAGACCCCAAAGCCCAAAACTAACCCGACCCAAAGCACGCGGATCCTGGCCTGCACTTGGTCATCGCGGACGCGTTTGCAGTCGCGGTCGCGCTCATGATCTCGACCATGCTCATATCGTTGGGCATACTCACGTCGCCCGCGCTATACTCATTGCCGCCACGCCGCGACCGTAATTCCGGACGAGCAGGTCCGCTCTGTTCGTTGTTCATGGTTGTCCAGGGGCAAAACCATCCCCAAAAACTCGATTTCTACCATGTAACAACTCATGAAATGACCATATAACTCTATCGTACAAGCCACTTAGCTAACCCTCGTAATTTTACAGATTTCAACAAGCTCAATCCAACAAAATATGAAGATTCTTACCTTGGCACTTTAAGAACACCAAGATGATAAGGAAATCAATTCCGGCACCCAAATATACTCCTGGGATGTCGTCCTACTGCTCCAGAACACGCACACACAATACCCACACTTTTTCAGGCTTGCTTAATAAGGAAAGGAACCACAACATTTAAATATAACCCCCATATATATATATCCTTTCTAATTATAGAAGGTCTCGAACCAAGTAATCCGAACCCAATACCGTATTTTCAATATTAATATCAACTCAACTCATTTAATCCCATGATCTCATAAATATAATTAATTCCCCAAATAATAATCCAGTGCCTCGTATATCGCAATCCCGACACGTATAAATATACTGATCGGGAAATAATTGGACCAACGCAATAATAATCTAATAAACTAAATCCACGTACCATGCCTGAAAATGATATGTTACATAGTTACTCATTATTAACATTACATTTCAGGGTCTTAGACTATGCTTTGTATTATTTAATGTGTATTTTGGCTAATTTGAAATTAAATTAAATCTTTAAACTTCATTGTTTCATTCTACATGGAGTCCATAGCCCATACAGATCTTCTTAGTGATGAAAAAAATAAAAGGACTCAAGGTAGAAAAATATGAAATTTGCAGGACTTAAAAATAAATATTATAAAAGACTAACATTTAAAAAAAAATTATAATTGATTGCTAAAAAAATAATAATACCCCTACCCATATATAGTTATGTACAATGTCATCACAAAGGAGATAAGACTTGATTATGCTATGGCTGATTGTACATATGATTTAACAAATCAGTTTAGTTAATGCACACGTACGTACACTTCATGCAGTCACGCTTGCTATTTTGCAATAATATATAATCTTACAAAGAGCATCCATCAGTCTTTTATATTACACTTTCTATATATTTATTTGTATCAAATTTAAATATGTAAATATTTAAAATGGCAATTCTTTACGCTCCTATTTGTTAATTATACACATTCCATTCTTAAGGTGAATAGGAGATTAAGTTTGATCACAGGATCCATATCATTATCAAAAAAAAAAAAAAATGATTAAAGGGTGTATGATTATAAGAAATTAAAAAGAGAGGTGTATGTATAAAAATACCAAACTAAAAAGTTATTCTGCAAACCGAATTACAATTACATAAATATATTGTAGACAGAGTAAGATAATTAAAATATGACATGTCATCATCTCAACCGTAGAAATTAAGTCCACTTTTAATATCAACCGTTTAAAATGTTAAAAGTGTTAAAGGTAACCCAAAGATTGGAAGTTCAACTCCCATTGTAAACAAGTGTATGATTTAAAAGTAGAATTGGATGGTGTGTTGTTGATGCTTATATTTTTCCTCATGATTTTTGAAATTCTGTTAGCTAATTTCAGTATTTGTTTAAATAATTTGATATTAATATTATCAAATATAATTTTTTATTTAAATACTAAGAGTTAGTGTATCATTAAAATGTTACAAGAAAGTTATTATTTTTTATTCAATTTTATAATATTTCAATTAACTAAATATTTATATATTTTATTTTTCAGTTATATAACAAAAAGTAAATATTACAAAGTAGTAACTTATTATTTATCAATTTTAGGATTATTTATTTGAATTGAGTATTTATTTTAATTAAATCAATGATAAAATTTATTGTTTTGTGTTATTATTTTTATTATTTGAAAAAAGTAAAAAAAAAAATTATAAATGAAAAAAAATCATAACAATAAAAGTAAATTACAAAAATGGTCACTGGTCTTTAAAATTACATAATTGGTCCCTAAAAGCCATATTTACTTGCAAAAATAGTCTCTCTTTCTCTTAACTTTTTTTAAATGATGGTTTTACTTTTTTCAATAACAATTTTGGTCCCTTAACTATGTAATTTCTTTTCAGTTTTAGTCACTTTCATAAATTTTTTAATTTTGGTTAAATATTAAATGTTAATTACTATTATTATTTATTCATTTTTATTTTTTATAATATATTTATTTTATTATTAACATTATTCTTATTTGTATTTTTTAAATTTATTTAATTCACGTATCTTTTATATATCATCTTATGTTTTATTTGTAAAAATATTTTTATATTTTATACGTTTGTATCTAACTATTTAATTATGTTAAATTTTTATTTAATTATAAATTCTATGAAAAAAATATAAACTTAGAGACAGTTTAATTTAACTATTTTGTTACGTATAGCGACACTAATACTATCATTTTATTCTAATTATTTTGAGTTTTATTCATTTTGACTTAAATATTTCTTATTGTGTATTACATTTTACTGCTTTATTCTATTTATTCTGAATATTTTGTTACATTAATATGTTTCGATTAATATGTTTTGATTTAATTACTAAATATGCAAACCAAAGAGAATCTAACAAAGTATACAATCCAAAACGTATACATTTCGTTAAATCAAAACATATAAATGTTTATCTTAAGTTTATATACTTTACTAAAAAATTACAATTAATTTGAAATGTATTAACGTTACAAAATCTTTAAGAAAAAAGCGAATAAATGTAAAGTTTATGTATATATTTTTTCTTGAAAATAATAATTAAGTCGAAACGTATTAACGTAACAAAATATTTAAATGAAAAAGAATAAATTATTAAGTTTATATATTTTTATTCGAAATTATAATTAAATCTAATTAATGTAGTAAGTAACGAAATAGTTAAAACAAAACAAATAAAACAATAAATTTAAATTGAGACGTATTAATATAACAAAATATTGAAATAAAACAAATACTAAATTTGCATCCAAACATATCAGCAAAAAAATATATTTGAACCAAAATGAATAAAATCCTTAGTTTATATTAAAAAGTATAATTAAATCAAAGTATATTAACGTGATGGAATACTTAGATGAAAACATATAAAAGATAAGAATGTATAAATATTTTATGAAATGAAATATAAGATGATTAATTTTTTTAATAATTAAATTGAATATATAAAAAAACGTAAATTAAATATATTAAATATTCTTATGGAGATAATTTTTACTAAAAAAAGAATAATTATATTTTAAAAAATAAAAATATATAAATAATAATAATTAATTTTTTAAAACGTTTAAAATTTAAACAAAACTAAAAATTTATGAAAATGACTAAAAATGAAAATAAATTCAAAGTTGAAGAACCAAAATTGTCATTGAGAAAATAACAAAACCGACATTTAAAAAAATTAAGAAAAAGAATGACCATTTTTGCAAGTACATAATGTTTTGAGGGACCATTTAGTAATTTACTCTAACAATAATAATATATAGTATAATTGTATAATAATAAATATACGAATAATCAATAAAATTAATCTTTTAACTTAATAGGCACAAATTTGTGATAACTATAAAAAAATTTTATTAATCATTAATTTTATAATTTTTAAGTAGTACAATTAATTGACTGTTTTTAAAACATTTTTAAATGTTATTAGCTTTTTACACCATGACAAACGCAGGATCATAGGTCCATAATAAAAAGAATTAAAAAAATTTATAAGGTTTTTAATTTATATAAACATACATTGTATTATTATAATGAACATAAAATTTGTGAAATTTTTTTGAAATTTATATTTTTTAATGGTATTATCTACGATCAAATGAGGAAGAACTTAGAGAAATAACATCAATTATCTATTCATTAATTTTAATTAAATTTATGAAAATGTTTAGTGTATCAATATTAAATATAAATGAGCCAATGTTATCTCATAGTCTTATACCATATCTCACGATAAATCATTAGTTCTTACTATTCTTATTTTAATATCAGTTTTTATCTGATCCTATACGTTGGCATCAAATTACTTTAGTTTTGACTAAATTTATGTTCAATATTTTATATGATGTTATCATCTGGCCTGTTTTGAATTGATACACATAGCTTAATGCATTTTATATTGTTTCAAGAACAGATGATTGTTGGAGAATCAGGAATGGCACGGTTGTTGGAACTGGGGTGCTAATATCAAAGGGAGGGTTGGGGATGAGCTCCGTGCTTTAGAACTTTGGCTTTTAGAACAAAATTTTGCAAAAGTTGGCGGGGATGTGGTTATGTGGAATGGTGATCGGAACGACATCTTTTCGGTTAAAATCTTGTCTGATCTCCTTCATTCGAGTTTATCTAGGGTGGATGGACTAAATACTTCTCAGGTTTAGAACACATTGATCCCGATAAAGGTGAATATTTTCATCTGGCGTCTTTGTCAAATGTTTTGCCAACTAAAGTCAATCTATCTAGTCGTGGGGTTGTTCTTGAGTCCCTTTGTTGCGTTATGTGTGATCAATATCAGGAGGATATTGATCACTGCTTGCTAAATTGTCCTCTGGTCACCTCTTTGTGGAGGAAAGTTAGAGGATGGTGGAATATCTCTGTCTGTTTGATGGATTTTGTTTCCTCCTTTGCATCAAAGGTTTTTTTCTCGGGTTCTTTTTTGAAGTGGAATGGGGTCTTCCGGGGAGTTATTTCAGTGGCCTTTTTGGGTTATTTGGCGTTGAAGAAACAAGTTGTTGCATGCCAATAGTGAAGACTTTGAGAAGGTTAAGTCCGAGGATCTCTTTTTTGTCATTCAACGTCTTTCTGGGCTATGGATTCGACATAGAAAAAGCAATGTTCAGTTGGATTGGGCAAAAGGTGTTCTAATCCTTTCGAGGCTTGGGCTGTGTGTTAATTTTTTTTTTTTGGTGTTGAGGTGTTTTGTTGGGTATGGTTATAGTTTAATAGACTTTATGTTGTTTTGTATTCGTCTCTGTCTCAGAGGCTCTTGTACTGTGGACATTTTTTCTTCAATGAATTTGCCTTTCAAAAATAGTTTAGACTTACTTTAAATTGATGTATTTTTGCTCCTGCGTTGTGAAAGGATTAACACTTATAACTATATTAATCCATGCTTTATAAATTTTATGAAACGAAAAGAAATGTTTAAATATAAACCCATTAAAAATTGATATATAGACTTCTAACCACACTTTTTAACATGATGTAGTTAAGTTATCTTAATTGATGATCATAATAAAATAGAATATATAATGGTTGTAACAAAAAAAAACATTTATATACTTTATAAAAAAATTAAAATATCATTATTTTAAATATATTTTGTATGGTTTTAAATTTATATCAGAATGTAGATAAGAAAACACTATGATATAATAATATATTATAAAATGTATTTGTCATAACAAAGAAACAAAACATGCAATTATATATATTATATAAAAGTGAAAAATATTATTTTAAAAATAGTACGGATGCTAACAAGTTTTATACCAGAGTTCAGATAAAAATAATGTGTTCATAACCATATGTTTAAATTTTTGCAATACAAATTATATTAAAGATTATAACAAATTAATAAAACGGTTATATATCATATAAAGATGAAAAAAAAAAATTATAAAGATGTTATTCTAAAAATAGTTCAGATGATAATAATTTTTATATCGAATTATAGATTAAAATAACATATATATAATTATATATTTAAACTTTCATAAAATAATACTAATGGTTATAACAAAGAATGGTTTTAAAAATTAACAAATTATCAGCCAGCGTTGTTAAGAGTATTCATATAATAATGGATAAAAGAGAGAGGATTTGTATAATAGTATAGTTAGGAAATAAGTATAATGTTTAGATTTCAGTAAAATTAAAGATGAAATTTGTTTTTATTCCACTTTTAAATCGAAAATAGTCACCCCATGCAA
Source organism: Centrapalus pauciflorus (assembly GCA_020465985.1). NCBI lineage: Eukaryota > Viridiplantae > Streptophyta > Magnoliopsida > Asterales > Asteraceae > Centrapalus > Centrapalus pauciflorus. The sequence goes on along the minus strand of JAANYP010004494.1, from coordinate 1,034,324 downwards.
GGCAGGATATACAAGTAATGCAAGCCTTTTACTTTTATTTAATTCTCTCATTCATATAATTCATTAGTTCTTAAATTTTTATTTTAAATATTTATGCATATCCAGATCGCTAAACCAGGTTCATCCATTAAAATGACTTATTTTCTTATAAAAATATAATTATCTATATTTAATCAATAAAATAATGAAATAACAAATGAAAGTTTAAGACATCAGGTCCACAGTTGTTTCAAAAAAAAGAAAACGTCAGAGTCACTAATATATATTAATAAAATCAATAACAATTGTCCACCAAATTGTATGTGTAAAGAGAGTGTAATGTGAATACCATCTTTGTAATATTAATATTTACATGATTTTAATATTTTTTTCATTATATTATTTTTACATGGATGATTTAAAACATATTAAGGAAGTGAAATTGGTATAAAAATTTTAATTTAAAAAATGAAAAATGGAGAGAGAGAGAGAGAGAGAGAGAGAGAGAGAGAGAGAGAGAGAGAGAGAGAGAGAGAGAGAGAGAGAGAGAGAGAGAGAGAGAGAGTGGTGGTGGTGGTGGTGGGGCAAAGAGTGCCCCAAATGGGAGAGACAATGCATGATACAAGGGTCATGATACATGTCTAATAAAGAGACTGCCCAATCTACATCAATTGAGATTCCATCAAACCTCATTTTGCTTTCCTTTTCTTCATTTCTTTTCTTTTCTTTTCTTTTCATTTGTTTTTGTTTTTGTATTTCCATTTGTGGTTCCCACAATCCCATCACTCATGCACATGCTCTCCTTCTCTTTCCCATTGCTTTTTATCTTTCTTTTTTAAAATTTTTCTTTTAAAAAACATTTTGCATTTTAGTTAGGATGGAAAAATAAGGATAATATGACTTGGATCAAATTTTATTAACTTAATAAGTTTTAATCAAAGTTTTTACTCATATATAGTATGTCACATTTTATAGGTAATCCATTTAAATTGTCATCCTTAGATTTCAACTTGAATCTTAAAAGTGTTGTTTTTTTTTTTTTTTTTCTAATATACATGCCTGAAAAATCTAAAATTTTTGGCTTATTTTAAATGTAATAATAAAATAAATGAAATGAGTATATCACATAACCATTTTATTTAAGAAAGCAAAATATTCCTTCCTTTTGATTAGGTTTGTTTTTTAGTCTACAACCCAATCAATCTTTCAATTCAAAAAGTAATATTGTTTAACCCCATTGGGTTGTTTTGTACTTGGCTTTGGTTTCACATGAAAAGAAATAATGACTCATTGTTGTTTAAAAATGAGTTATTATTAAAAAAAAACCGAATGTTTTTACGTTTTTTTGTATTTTCATTTAAAAAATGTTATATTTTCAAAAAAGATTTCACATTGATTTTTTTTTTATAGTTTAGTGAAATTTGACTATTATAATCCGATTTTTTAGTTTTTAAAAATTGGTTTTTTAAAGTATTAATCTTTTTTTAAAATAATATTTAGGATCAATTGTTAAAATATGGTAATAGTTTTGTACTCTTTTATCATTTATAATAATATTATTTATTTTTATTATTAATAATATCAACTTTTGTAAGTTTTATAATTAATAGCATCAACTTTTATATTATGTATCATTAATAACATTAACTTTTTGTTATTTTTTCATCATTTATAATAATAACTTTTTTTTAACATTTTGCTATAAAAAATATAAATTTGATGTTGTTAATAATTAAAAATAAATAATATTGCGTAAATACTGTAAAAACAAAAATATAATTGATATTTTACAAATTGGTCGTAATATATTTATAAATAAAATCAATGTATATGGTAACAATGAGGAAATTTTTGCATAATATTGTCATTCCACAGATTATATATATTATTTAACCATTTTATTTATTTGATAAAATAGTTGATTTATTTTTGGGATTGTTATATTTGAGATAGACTTTTCAAGGTCTGTCTTTGAATTACTTTGTATAATTTGGTTTCTGCTTGTAGCCAGCCATGTTGTTTTAATGAATGATTACTTCTCCAAAAAATATATATAATTCGTCTACTCAATATGAAAATTTGAGGAGATAAAAATTGCATAAAATGAATATATTAAAGATTTAACAATTAATGTAGGGTTTATAATGAAAAAAACTAACATTTTTCACGTTTTCGTCCCTCCATGTTATTTTTTTCCATAGAAAACCTCAGGTTATTTTTTTCTTTTTGGTTTAGTGAAATCTGGACATTAGACCCCGATTATAATTTGTGAACCGGGTTTTAAAAAGCTGAACAACCGGGTTAAATGTCCAAATTGTACTAAACCAAAAAGAAAATTATAACTTGAAGACTTTTATGGAAAAAAATAACATAATGGGACGAAAACGCAAAAAACATGAAAACATGTTGGGTTTTTTCATAATAAACCCATTAATGTATATGATAATAAAGTAGTAGATATATGAATAACAGGTTGATTTTGATATGTAATATTGATTTATTAAATGTAATTGTAATTATAAATCACTAATTAATCTTGATCAAGTATGGGGTGCATGGGAAGGATCTATGTGTGGCAGGGCAACTGGAGCCCCTCCGAAAGTATAATTTTTGTTGATTATATATAATTATACAAATCCTCTCTCTTTTATATATCCATTATTACATGAATACTCTTAATTGTAAACTTCATTAATAACAACGTTGTTCGTGGATTTCCTTGGATTCATTGGGATTTGCATTTAAATTCTTGTGTTTGGTTCGCAAATTTCAGTAAGAAATTAAAATCCCAGAATTTCTTAAATTCATTCATTCTTTATTTTTTAAAAACTCAGCATCTTCTTTAGGATTTTAATTCTCAGTTACCTTACATTTTTCAAATTAGCAAGTTTTTTTATATAAGATAATGCAGATTTTTTGACAAAATCCTGACAAATACAAATGCTGCATAATACAAATCCTTTGAAAAAAATGCAAATCTCATAGAAAAAATTCTGCAAAACATACGCCGCCTTGGTCACAAAAAGAGACCTAAACATTTCCCATATCAATAAATGTTGTTTTTTTAATTACAAGGAAATGAGTACGTTTCAAGTCTACATTTAAAAATGATATAAATAAGTAGCCTTACTCAAGCAAAACCCCTTTATTCCCGCCACAATTAACGTTAGCTTTTTTGAAGTTTAATTTTCTTTAGCAGCTTTTTTTAAGTTTAATGATTAGATCATTTTTAGGCGAAAGCTGCAAACAAAAAGTCGCGCTTCAATTCTTCGGCTTATTTATCGTTTAATGATACGATATTTATTGGGTTTAACTTTAATCATATTATTGTTTTAAGTCATGTTAATATATCATGAAAAATGTTTTTTCCAATTTTAATATGCATGTCGGCATTATCATCGAAAGTTGAATGCCAGAATCAAAGATAAATAAAACAGTATTTACATAATTTTAATAAATAAATTGTTTTGAAAAAAAAATTCCACAGAACTTTATATTCAATGTAGAAAATTTGAAATATGCACTACAAAATCTATATCTATATATCTATGATAAAAAGAACACAAATTGCCAAATAACATTACCACATTTCACCTAAAAAGATAAATATATATTATTATTTTTTCAATTAAAAAATTAAAGATATATTTCTAATATCTATAGATATTAATAAATAATTAATTCTATCAACTATTTGATATTATCCAATAATATTACTTGTCATCATTATCTATTTGACCTTTGTTAATTTCTAGTTAATTTAAATAAAAGCTTAAATATTTTTTAAGAATAAAATGAAATAAAAGATAAATAAAAATCATTATTTCTAATATTTGTAAATCTTAATAAAAAATTAATTCTATCAACTATTTTATATTATCCAATAATGTTATTTGTCATTATTATCTATTTGAATTTTACTATTTAGTTAATCTAAATATAAGCTTTAATTATTATTTTTAAAATAAAATAAAATTAAAGATAAATAAAATTCATTATTTCTAATATTTATAAATACTAATAATTAATTAAGTGTATCAACTATTTTATAGTATCCAATAATGTTATTTGTCATCATTATTTATTTGACATTCGTTATTTTTTAGCTGATCTAAATATAAGCTTAAAGAAAATCTTAGGTTGCGTATTGTTAACGAAAATTAGTCATTTTTAATTTTAGTTTTCAAGTTATAGTTCTAAAAAAACAAGGGTTTCCATAAAAAGTGAAAACCTGTTTAGAAGATAAAGTTTTAGCTTTAAGAAAAATAATGACGATTGATTATAAAATAAGAAATGTAGGATAGTTGATAAAAAAATAAGAGAGAAAGAGAGCATTATAAAGAAATATATGGTAGGTAATATAAAAGTAAGATAGAGTATGAAAAGTGGTATTTTGAAATATGTAATGAAAATTTATGAAATTGTTGTTAAGTAACAAGTTTTTATTTTTTTAAAAAAATGAGATGGAAATTTGGTAATTTTCAGTAACTAAACACAACCTAAAATTCTATAATCTATCTATAAACTTAAAATAATTTCTGTAAATTAAAATCTCCTAAATTATACCAATTTAAAAAAAATATACACATGTTATAGAAATATAAAATAAAAAATTAAAACAAATAAGATTATCTTTGGAAAGAAGAAAAAATATAATATTAATAAAGAACATACATCGTAATTTCGGATACCCGTTAGGGTAAATTATTGTTATCGGAAAGAAACATACACAATCGTGAGATTATCCCGGTTTTGATTCCCATTGTCGTACTCTATTTCCTAAAATCGGGTATTGGGGTATTATAACTTAAATCGACTAGGAATCGAATATATGGTTCACTTGCTTGCCACATTGTTTTCATTCTCTCAACAAAAGCTAAACTTTAAGTGTGCGTGTTTGTGTCCAAATCAGAGTATTAAACTAGAATTCAAAAATCAAAATTTATGTTCAATCTTCATAATCATCATTCTTGTTCATTAGATTCGTAAACAAGATAAAACGAGTTCAATTCTCGAGCATTGTTATGTTAAATCGTGGGAACACAATTGGGAACATGTTATTGCATGTATGAGTATTATTTCTGCTAAATTTGGGGGTATAAAACTTGTGACCGCGTTTAGTATGGTTTATGACAAATTAAATGTGAGCTGAGAGGTGTATATTTTAAGTAGCGTTAGTGATGTGTTATCATCATATATGTGTACATAGTCAATTGGTAAAGTAGGGATCTAGGTGATTACCAGAGATTGTGCGATTCAAGTTTCTAGTTCCAGGTAACAATATTTGTATTTTTTAATATAATATCTGATTTTTGTATTCAATAACGAACACGGTGGAGATCAAGTTTTTAAACTATAATCCATCAACTTAAATTTTTATATATAATAATTGGCTAATCTTGTTAATAATACAAATTTAAAAAATTAAACTTGTTGATTGTAAAAATGAGAGAGAGAGAAAGAGAGAGAGAGAGAGAGAGAGAGAGAGAGAGAGAGATGGAAGATGTCATGAGAGTGGTGGGGTACCCACCATTCCCAAATTTCATCTTTCTAATCACATCACATTTTTTATCTATTCTATCTTTCTATCTTGAAAAATACTCATATTTATTTTTCAATACATTGCCCAATAAATTTAAATTAAATTTAGAGAAAGAAATAGAGAACTGGAGGGGGGGGAGGGAGAGAGAGAGAGAGAGAGAGAGAGAGAGAGAGAGAGAGAGAGAGAGAGAGAGAGAGAGATGTGACCGTTTGGGAGGAGAAGCCGAAAGCCTTTGCCCTTCAGGGCCGAAATAGACGGGATGATGTTCATGTCATGACAAGCCTATGTGGCAACCTTGAAATTCATTTCGGGTGGGTACTCCAAACACATTGAAAATGTCTAAAAAAACGTCTTAGTTATATTTAGTTTTTAAATGAAAACATTAGCTGCAGGTTTGCAGCTCAAAGTTGATGCAAAACATGAAAATCACCATAGAATTGATAGAAACGCTAATAATTGATTATTAATAAGGCTCATTGAAACACTTAAATTAAATTATTTATTGAAACCAATAATCTAATAATCAAAACTAAACACTCATTAATTTATTTTAATATTTTAAGGGTGGTATTTAAAAAAAGTTGATAGAAATCCGGGTCGGAAATAGCATAGCATCTTTTTGACTTTGAAAAAGGTAAATCGTAAAAGATACATGATGATCATTTTTGCCACCCTTCGGACTTCGGCCCATCACTACACACATGGTCCCACACCACTTTTTGGCCTGGGAATTTCACGCATCTTATTCTTATATGAGTGATCTATAAATATTACGTAATAAAATTTTGATACGTAGTAATTTCATATAAATTGACTATCTTATTTTCATAAACATCTTTATCATCATTACATTTTACTTCTTAAAAGTAAGGATATAATAGTTTTCTTATATGAAATTGTTGTGTATGACAAATTTTTGTTGTGTACAAATCACTTTTCTATTATTAATATATCATTGTTTTTACTTTTTATTCGGTTTGTGTGAACCCTTTCTTTAGGCTTAATGGAGTGGCCGTCTGTTGATACCGTCAGGATGCCACTTCAACACCCGTATAATAAGAATTACCACTCCGCTCCTTACATCTTTCTGAATTTTTATTATGTTTCGTTTTTTTAAATGATGTATCAAATATATATATTTATTTATAGAAATTATTTTATAAAATTTACTAAGGGCATCTAACGTCGGGTTTTTACTTCGAAAGGGAAGTTCTACTAACACGACTAAGTAATTACAAACAAGTCGTCTTCAAGACGAAGAACCACCAAACCCAAAATCAGGCCAAACAAAACAGCAACTAAAATACACACAACCAAAGGCTTACCTTAAATAGGTTAATAGGCCAACTCGACCAATTAATTTGTAGAGAAGTTTTTTAATCCGCCAACCAAAGACCAAAGAGACATCCTAAGGTATGGGTTATGGTCACCTTGCCAAGATGCCATATAGAATGAGGTACCTGTGGGTATACCGCCCCTCTTTCTCCCGCTGAAAAGACTCTGAATTGAGATTCTGATATTGACAGAAAGACCCTCATTCTCTTATATTCAGATTCATTTTTTTTAATACAAAAAAGGATCAACGAGGTATTACGATAGAAAAATAATCACTACAATGATTTCAATAAAATGGAAAAATGAAAGAATTAATAAAAGAAAAACCGAAGTGGCCATAAGGAGAAAGATAATCATACACTCATCCTTATAATCAGGGCCGTCTCTAGGATTTTGGAGGCCCTGTGCAATAATTATAAAAGAGACCCTATAAACTTAGAAACTGAAATGTATTTATAAACTTCACTAATACGATAAAGATTATTGTACCTAAAATTTTATAAAACGGCTAGGAAAAGGTTGAAAGAATGAAAAGATACAACCTGAGGGGCTCTGTCCACAGTCCAATTTAGCAAATCGCAAATTCGCAATGAGGGGCCTCCGGCCTCTGCTTGATCCGAAGAGAAAAGTAGAATCAACTCAATCAAGTAACCAGAAATCAACAAACAGACCAACAACGTCTTCTGATTTCTGAATATTCCGAATAAGTAGCCACAAAATCAGAACTCAGAAGATCAGAATTTAGAACTGAGAAATCAAGTATAACAAATTAACAATAGTCGTATAGTCCTTTGTTCTTTTACATATATAACCAAACTTTGTCAAATATGAGAAAGAAATTGTCACCATTACTTACCATGGCAGTCTGCGATACGCCGATACGAGGATACGAGGAGGCGAGGACGGCGACAGTGTGACACCCTAGTCTGCGTCTGCGATAGTGCGATACCCTAGTGGCCTCGTGGAACTCAACCGACGGCGACAGACAGACGACTCTTCATTCTCCATTTTTCGTAGTTCGTACGAGGGACGCATCACGGGTCAGATGGCATCGCCGCATCAGGTCTTCAACGAGGGTTCCGCTTGCGGTTGTGTTGTGGACTTGTGGGACTGAGCTTACTATACATAACATAACCTAATTTTTTTTTGAGGCCCTTTACATGTGGAGGCCCTGGGCAAAGGCCCACTTTGCTCACCCCAAGAACCGGGCCTGCTTATAATAACATAACAATCAACTTTTATTTTTTAAGAAAGTAATGTTATTTGTTTGTTTTTAACCTTGACAATATTATCATAATAGTATGCGACTTTGAAATACACAAAACCCCGATACAAAAAATATTCATTTGATTAACAAATGGTATTTTTTTGGGTTTATTTGTTAGTTTTTAACCAAAATAATTTTTTATAAACTTACTAAAATAAAATAATTCTCTTTTATTTTTGAATTTAGAAAAATGAATTTACGTCATCAATTGGAATTTAGATAATTTTCCGACATGAAAACCAAATGAATATCTTTAATGCAACGTGGTTAATTATTGTCTTGAGAAACAACTTTTTACACCTAAACCGCTTTCAACATCTTATAAAATAAATTTAAAATAAATACACAACTTATATGATTGAGGTGTCTGGAAGTATTATTTTTTCGAAAATTACTAGAGCTACCCTATCATTCAATAAGATTTTTTTTTTTAAAAATTATTTTACATAAAAATGTGTAAAATGGCATTATAAGTTAATATGCATTGATATCATGAGTTTTTATCAACTAAAATTACATAACCAATCATGTGAATAAATGATAAAAACTCATTTATTCACAGTACTATTTTTTTGTATTTGTACTTGATAAAAACTTATTATAATGATTTATGATTAAATTATAATGTTATTTTGTACATTTTTATTCCAAAAAATAGTTTTTAACGTTTAAATTTTATTTCCAACTTATATTGATAGGTTGAATATTTATAAACAAATGTTTTCAAGTAGCTTGAGTTTATCTATGCCAAAACTAAAAAATCCAGTTCCAAAGATTAAACGAGTGAGCTTAAACTTTTAATTAATGTATCAACTTGAGTTCTTATTAAACTTTTACATACATACGACTATAAAATAAGTGAATTTACAATATTCTTTAGCTTATAAGTAGCTAAGTAAATAGAAAAGCTAAAATAATTCTGAAATATATTGTTTATAAATATATTCAACTTATTGAATCGTGCTTGTACATGGCCTAAGTTGAGCCATGCTTGGCTCAATTTGTTAGCAACTGTAACGTTAATGGTGAAAATCAGATATCGAACTACTGAAGCATGAGATCAAACTATTGAAGCATGAAAAAAAATGTTTAGGAATTTTAAAAAACCAAGTATGATGTTCGATTAACAAAATTTCAATAGATTCCATGCGATTTAATAGAAATATAAACCAAAGAGTTGGGAGAGTTTGAAAATCCTTGCACTTCTTGAAAGTTTCGCAATCCATTTTACCATAAAATCCAAAGCATTATATAATGGAAGGGGGTGTTTAGATTCTAAATGAGTGTAAGAATGGATGTATGTTCGAGATTTGAGTATTTATTTAAACGGAAAATAAAAAGAAATAAGGAGAAGAGATAAAACTTATGAGTATAGATGTGTTTTAAATTTTTTTTAGGAATCATTTTTATATTATTGAGTTCAAACAATAAACCAAAGTACCAAACTAAGTGTCATTTTGACCACCCAAATACTAGATTTTTTTTCGATTTAGCCATTAAACTATTTTTTATCTCGATTTAGCCACTAAACTATTTTTTGTATACATATTTAGCTACTAAACTTTTTTTTACTGATTTAATCACTGTATTGTCCCGATTTGCCCACTAAACTAACATATTTTGTATCGATTTAGCCATTAGTTTTATTCATTTTTCTCGAAATAAAACATTAAACAAAAGTTTAGTGGTAAAATTAGGATAAAAAATAGTTTATTGGCTAAATGAGACACATTTAAAAGTTGGATGACCAAAATGACACTTAACTCTTTTTTAAACTCATACCGTCTATTCTTTCTTTTAAACCCCATTTAACAAATACATAATAAATTATAAAAATAATCAATTTTAATAGAATTTCATAATGTTTATGTTGTAAAATTATTTTATAAAAAAATGAAAAGAAATACAAAATCAAAATTCGTGAGCAATAACTAGGGATATTAACTATATATATTTATCATCTTAATAAATGAATGTGTTTGTTTATTGTATTCACTTGGTTTCGTTAATTAATGTTTCGTTTGCATTCTTTGTCTATATTCATGGTTTTGCATTCAATTCATTATTCCCTTATGTTTGCTTCACATCTTAAAGGAAAAATAACATACACAAACACCAGTATTTACTTTATGATTGAATATAAATGCAAGTTTTTCTTAATTTGTTCATATTTTTCATTTTCATTTGATTGTTGTGTTAAACTTAATCGGATGAATATTCATTATCCATGTTTATGTACATTTTGTTTATATATTGACAAATGATCTTTTGTGAGCACTTTATTCATTGCGAACAAGCTTAAAATGACATTGAATATTGTTGCAAATAATACTGAACCATTTTATTAACCTATGAATCTCGTTGAATCCTATAAATTTTGTTGAATCCGATGATTTAGTCAGTCGGATCTTATTAATGTTGTTGAATCCCATGAATCAGAGGGTATCCCCTTGGAAAGAAATTGTAAGATTTAGAAAAAAAAAGGGGAAGCCGACCGAAGGAAGACGCACCGGGAGCCTACTACAAACACTACCATTAACCTTTTGAATCATATGAATTTTGTTTCAGACACTTTTATAAACTGTTTGAATCATATGAATCTTATTACAAACATTTGTTGATATATATGATTGCTTATATGTATCTTTATATTTGTTCACAATGAATAAAGTATTCACAATAGATCTCATACATATACACACACATACCCATGTGTGTGTGTACATACATACATATATACACACACACACACACACACATACATACATACATACATACATGTGTATATGATTACTTGTAGATAAGTTGTTTTTAATTCTGAGAAGTGAAATAGGTAGATAAAAAAAAATCTTAAACGGAAAATAATCAAACTGGTTAAAAGCCACACAAAAAACATTTTACTGCATTTGATTTATTTTTAAGATAAAACAATAATATAATTCATAATTAATTAAATTCAATCACAATTATTATTGAAGAAAATTCTAAAAATTTTCATTTTAAATGTCTTTGGCAAGCAATTTTTTTGTTTTTAACAAAATTAAGCTCTAATAAATCAAACTTCATTTGATAGGAAGAGATTAAGTTTTTTCTTTTAAAGCTCTAACAATGAAAATACGTTGAAATAACTTTCAAAAGATACATCCTAACTCTACCAAAATCTTTGAAGGCATTTAAGTCTATAAACTATAACTAGTTTATCAAACATATGTATAAAATTAAACGTTTCAACTACCAAAAAATTATGACTTATGTTCAAAACTATAACCAGTTTTGTCAAACACATTCACTCACTAGTAATTTGTTTAAGGTTTTAGTTTTTTCGTCTAATATTGTTGATTTTAAATTGGTTTATTGAAGTTATTGATACTTATATATGATCATGTACTTTGTTAATGGATTGTGTGGATATTTGCTTATTTCGAATATTAACAACTAATATTGAATATAAACATTTTTTAAAATCTATTATTATGTTGATTCTTTCATTATTTTTGACGTTAGTATCAAACATTTGAATTTGTGTTATATAATTTAACTTTCATACATAGAAAAAATAAAGGAAAAAAATGACTTTAAAAATAAATATTAAAACTTCTATATTTTAACAAATATATTTAAAACTGTTCATTTCTATTAAACAATTTTAAAAGTATCTTGTGATGAAAAGAAATCCAAAATTATAATGCTTTGAAAAGTAAGTTTATAAAATAGGAAGGTGATTTGTACACAATAATTTTAGCTAATAATTATATTGTAATTTCAAAATTAAGGATGAATTTATTATGTATGCAAAAAATACGTTGTATACAATATGATGGCAGTGTCAAAGACTCTTTCATATTGTACCTTACTTTTTGTTATTTAAAAATAAAATAATTATAATCCTTGACGTATATCAGTTACCAAACTGTTGAAATAAAGAAAAATTCATAAAAAAAGGGGGAAATTTCATAAAAAGGGGAAAAATTAATAAAGAATAGACACAGTAACACCTACATACTCTCGTTTGACTCGTGAGAGTCGTGACTGCTCTCTCTCTCTCTCTCTCTCTCTCTCTCTCTCTCTCTCTCTCTCTCTCTCTCTCTCTCTCTCTCTCTGTGTGTGTGTGTGCAAGAAAGAACATAGTGGCCTATCGTCTCTTTCATTGAGTAGAGCCATTGGATATTTTCCTTTTTTTATGTTTCTAAACATCTGCACCCAGAATTCTGATTTTTCTATTATTCTCTTCTTCACTCAAATTATACCCAAAATCTTGCATACATTTACTACTTGTTGGTCCTTGGTACTTCCTTCTTTCTGTCCAAACAAAACCCCACTTCTTTTGATCCTTGGATTTTATCCATTTGGGGTTTTGGGTTTTGATCATAAACCCTTGATTAAGTTTCACACACTTCACATTCTTAATTCAAGGGCTTTTTTCTTCTTCATGAATTTGGAATCACAGAACATGAAAATGCTTTACTGGGTGGTGAATATTTGGTATCTTTTTTGTACAATTCCATGAAAATTCACTGAAAAAGTAGTGGGGTTTTGGCATAAGTCCTTCAAGAAAAGGTGGGTGGGAAAAAAGGTTGGATTTTTATCCTTTCTTTCTTGTTGGTGGAACTTCGAACCCCAAAAAAATGACGAATTTGTGCCTGTTCTTGATTTTGACAATTGGGTTTTCTCAAGTCGTTAATGGCGATGATGATTTGTTCACTTTGTTAGCCATTGGCAAGGAGCTTAGATTGCTTGATTGGGGTGAAAATGGGGTCAAGAACACCTCAGATTACTGTTTGTGGCCTCACGTTACTTGTGACTCGAATCATTCTTCTGTTGAAAAGCTTGTTCTTTCTCATCAAAGTCTACAAGGTAATCTTACTTTACTCTCTCAACTCAAGTCATTAAAATGGCTAGATTTGTCATTTAACACTTTCCATGGATCAATCCCTCAATCATTTGGTAACTTGTCTGAGCTTGAGTTTCTTGATTTATCTTACAACAAATTTGATGGTTCAATCCCTATTGAATTGGGGAAACTCAGAAATCTCAAGTCTTTAAACCTTTCAAACAATTTACTCACAGGCTCAATACCTGATGAGCTTGAAGGGCTTGTCAAATTACAAGATTTTCAAATATACACCAATCATTTGAATGGAAGCATACCAATTTGGGTGGGAAATTTGACCAATCTTAGAGTTTTTACAGCTTATGAGAATGAGTTGAGTGGTGAAATACCTGAAAGTTTAGGTTCAGTATCCGAGCTTCAGTTGTTAAACCTTCATTCTAACTATCTTGAAGGATCAATTCCGAAGAGTGTTTTTGCTATGGGAAAGTTAGAGTTTTTGGTTTTGACTCAGAATAAATTGAGTGGTAGTTTGCCCGAATCGATAGGAAACTGTAAAGATCTTTCGAGTGTTAGGATTGGGGATAACAATCTTGTAGGGAATATACCGAGAGATATTGGTAATGTTAGTAGTCTCACTTATTTTGAAGCCGATAACAACAATCTTTCGGGTGAGATTGTTTCGGAGTTTGCTCAATGTACTAATCTTACTCTTCTGAATTTGGCTTCAAATGGGTTTAGTGGGACCATACCTCCGGTTTTTGGTGATATGATCAATCTGGAAGAGTTGATTGTTTCTGGGAACAGTCTTTTTGGAGAGATTCCAATTTCGGTTCTTAGTAACAAGAATCTTAACAAGATTGATTTAAGTAACAATAAATTCAATGGAAGCATACCTCAAAGTGTTTGTAATTCATCAAGATTACAATACTTGTTGTTGGGACAGAATTCGTTAAGTGGAGAAATCCCGAGTGAGATTGGGAATTGCATAAAGTTGCTCGAATTGCAATTGGGTGGTAATTATTTGACTGGAACGATCCCTCCTGAGATCGGTAGAATCAAGAACTTGCAGATCGCTTTGAATTTGAGCTTCAATCATCTTCATGGACATGTACCTCCTGATTTAGGAAAACTCGACAAGTTGGTTTCGTTAGATTTGTCGCATAATCAACTCACGGGCAACATTCCATTGGCGCTAAAGGGTATGTTAAGTTTGATCGACGTAAACTTTGCGAATAATCACCTCACTGGTCCGATACCTATTTTTGCACCTTTTCAGAAGAGCCCAAATTCAAGTTTTTGGAGGAATGAAGGTCTTTGTGGATACCCATTGAATTCTTTGTGTGGGAATTCGAATGATGCTGATGAGACGTTACATCACAAGGTTTCGTACAGGATCGTGTTGGCTGTTATTGGCTCTGGTTTGCTGGTGTTCTTATCGGTTACGGTGGTTGTAGTTCTGTTCATGATGAGAGAAAAGCAAGAAAAGGCGGCAAAAACAGTTGGAAACGAAGAAGAAGAAATCGATGACAATAATAACAAACCGTTGATTATTGCTGGGAACATATTTGTTGAGAATCTGAAACAAGCTATAGACTTTGATGCTGTCGTGAAAGCAACGTTAAAAGATTCGAACAAGATCAGTAGCGGGACATTTAGTACCATCTACAAAGCAGATATGCCTTCAGGTTTAACTTTATCTGTCAAACGGCTTAAATCTGTGGACAAGACGATACTTCATCAACAAAGCAAGATGATTCGAGAGCTCGAGAGACTGAGTAATCTTTGTCACGATAATTTGATCAGACCAATCGGGTTTGCTATATATGAAGATGTAGCCCTCTTGTTGCATCAGTTTTTACCAAACGGCACGCTGGCTCAGTTTCTCCACGAATCCAGTAAAGAACCAGTGTACAAGCCTGACTGGCCCGTGAGGCTTTCTATTGCTGTTGGAGTCGCAGAAGGGTTGACATTTTTGCATCATCTTGCGATCATTCATCTCGATATCTCATCCGGGAACATTTTTCTTGATTCCAATTTCAAGCCTTTGGTTGGTGAAGTTGAAATCTCGAAACTTTTAGATCCATCACGTGGCACTGCTAGTATCAGCGCTGTTGCAGGCTCGTTTGGTTACATTCCTCCAGGTACAAACAAACAAAACCAACTCAACTATTTCCAATACATATGTTTAAGTTGGTAGTCGTTAAACGCATTTGGTTTTTGAACACAGAATACGCGTACACAATGCAAGTTACGGCTCCAGGGAACGTGTACAGCTTTGGTGTTGTTTTGCTCGAAATACTGACAACGCGGCTACCAGTTGACGAAGAGTTTGGCGAAGGCATAGATTTGGTGAAGTGGGTTCAAGGTGCGCCAACGCGAGGCGAGACGCCGGAGCAGATTTTGGATGCGAAGCTGAGCACGGTGTCGTTTGGTTGGAGAAAAGAAATGCTTGCAGCATTGAAGGTGGCTTTACTTTGCACAGACACAACACCAGCCAAAAGACCAAAAATGAAAAAAGTGGTGGAAATGCTTCAAGAAATCACAGAAAATAAGTGAGAAAAAAGAGATGGGAGTATTTTTACTTTTTTGTATAAGTTGTGGGAAATTAGGGTTGTTTTGTATAAGTGGTATGAAGTAGAAGAATTTGGAGATATACAACAAAGCCCTAAATTGTATTATGGATGTAAGTTTTGGTTTCCCCAATTATGTACGCGTTTTATTTATTAAAAATTTCAGTTTTATGTGTTGACTAACCCACTATATCCTGGCCTAGAGTTGGTTGTATGAATCGGTGGTATCTGACTATCTGTTCTGTTGTACTTTTATTTTGATGGTTATATAAATTTATATAGAATATGGTTCAAGAGAGTAGCACACCAGAAGTTACTACTTTTAAAAAAAATTTGAATATTTTTAATTAACATGTTTTAATTACTATTATAAAGATCATATATAAATTTCATATACATTTACATCTTCTAACTCCTTAAAAATGATGTGAACGTACACTTGCATAAATTTGCATATATGTGAAAATATATTTATGTTATGCATGATTTTATGTAATTATAATGTATGAATGTGCATGAAATTTACATATCATCGTTGTAATGATAATTAAAACATATTTATGAAAAACATTTCAAAAAATTAATTTTAAGAACCTTTTCATGCGCTGCATTATAAGTTGTACTCACTTGAATAATTGTCTAAACATCACTGTTAGCTTTGAAGCTTAATTTCTTGCATAAACATCTAACTATTTTGTCACAGGAACCAACATTAGTTTAGCAAAATCGTCAACGTATAAATATACATTATCAACTTCCTAACCTAACAAGAACAAGATCACTGAATAATGGTAAGTTATAAACTTATAATGAGTTCCTTTTTCTTTGACTTGTCTATCTATCGTCTAGTATTTCTTTTTATAAAGAGACCGAGAGTTAAACAGAACCGGCTCCAAGTACCGACCCATCATTGTACCGACACTTGCAAACACAAAAGCTTCATTGAACACAAATTTGAGCAGTGAACAACTGAACATCACAAAGTGGTCTGCTAAAAATCCATCAGTTTTCAACATTTTATTTGCAAACTTTCTTGTTACCACGTCTTACATTAAGCAAAAATTTTATGCACAAGACAGTTTATAAATGGGTTATACTAAAATATACATTTCACATCCATAATAAAATGTTAATCATACTTGAGATTTGCTAAAATGTGCTATAGATGAAATATATATATATATATATATATATATAGTCAGGTTCAAAAAAGTACCTCTCGAAATCAAGTGCACCCGAAGGTACCAACCTTAAAAAACTTTTTTTAAATTTTTTTTCTCATAACCATGTTTAAATTAATGTTATACACATGATATATGAATTTCACATACATTCACACTTTCTGTGTCCTTAAAACTTATGTGAATGCTCAATGCATATTTATGTGAATGGTCATTTCACACAATGTGAATGGTGTGAATGACCATTCACATGATCTTTTTTTATCATTCACAAGATTTATGATGTTGCTCCTTTTGAAAAAAAGTCTTATAATGTTGTCTTATACATGTTTATTCAAAAAAATATATGTGAATGATCATTCACATTAGGGTACGCTGGGTACGCTGGAATCTCATAGGTACGCTGATGAACCTGATTCTATATATATATATATACATATATATATATATATATATATATATATATATATATATATATATATATATATATATATATATATATATATATATATATATATATATATATATATATATATATATATATCTTTTAATCTATTAACATGCATTAGAAAAAAACATTTATCAAATACTATGCAATGTCAAGTTTTGCTAATACGTGCCTTTATGTATCTTATTAGTTACATACACAGGCATACAATTAAATTTTTTACTTCAATTTAATTTAGATTTAATTTGTTCAAATGGTATATTTTAAAACTTTTTTTTAAAGTATGGTATATATTTTTAGTTATTATAATTATTGTAGTCGTAATTTATTATAACTTTTTATTAATTATAGTTTTTACTTTTTAGAAAGCCTTATTTATGATTTTTTTTTCATGTTTAGTTAAAAAATAAGTTTACAATCTGATATAATGTTTAATAATTCTAATTATCATGTAAACTTTAGGTTATTGTAGTCTATTCACCATTAAAAAGTTTTTCTAGAAAGTATGTTGCTTTGTAATATGATATTTTTTTTGTTTATTGTTATCTCTAGTTAAAATAATTTGTTTGTTCTAAAATTTCAAATTAAATTATCATTATCACAATAATAAATAATAAACATATGTAATTCATGTGATTGTGGTATCCTTTGATCGGTAGACAATGTGTTGTTTTTTCTCTAACATTTTGCAAAGTATTTAATTTATTATAACTTTACACTTAATTAAATCTTATTTAGTTGGGTTGTTTTGGCAAGAATTTTCATCATAAACAAGGTTTTTTTTTAATTATTTTTTAAAATTTATGTTTTAAAATTCTATTATTAGTTTATCTATAAATAAATATACGGCTTATCAAACTGATTGTTGAGTCGTAGCTGTCCTTTTTATTTTTATGATTAGGTGCAGTTAACTCATCAACTATGACTTATAGAGCAGTGATATACTGATATCTATGAATTAATCATTATTGTTTATTAAACATTAAACTTTATTTAATAGCTACATAACAATATCTTTTATATTTATATGTATTTATATCATGATAAATTCTATATTAAATTGTGTTTATACTATTTTTCATTTGCTCTTATTTCTAAAAATATTTATTTTGTTTTATTTTAATTTATTTTTGTGTAATCAAATATTTAATTTGATTAATGTATTGTCAAAGTTTAATTATAACAATTCATTATTTATCCATATCATTAAAACTTTTATTTTTATGTAATATTAATATTGGATTATTATGAGTAATAATACGGAAACTTTACTATAATGAAAGCAGTTAATATTTATCTTAGCATATTTTAATTTTTACTTTTAGCAAACCTTTAAAGATTTATAAATTATGGTTTATTGTTAGTTTGATTGAAACTATTAATTTATTTTAATACTCTTTTTATTTCTTATAGTTTAAACTTGTATTACAATTGTAGAATCAAGACCTATAATACTGCATTCCGCTGTGACGTGTGGCGCTCACAAATCTTGTAATCAAACATACATTAGGCAAAAAAATTTTATCCAAAATTCAATTCATAAGTGGGCTTTGCTAATTTGTTCATCTCACATCAACAATGAAAAATAGTTTATAAATGAGGTTTGCTAAAATGTGGTAGAGAAGAAAATGTGTGTATCAATAATTTTTATTGTGCTAAAAAAACACTAGAGAAAACCTTTTATAAAACACTAATTATCGGTGGCCGGGTTTTGCTGATATGTGTTTATATATTTATTTACTAAATTAATACCCATGTATTATATGGATTGATGTAAAAGATTTGTTATAAATTAAATATTAATAAAGAGGTGAGATCCCTTAAGAATCTTCAAAAAAATTTAAAATTAAGATACAATAAAAACCAATAAAAAAGATGGCATACATGCAAAATCATTGAGTCAATGGTAAAAATGATGACTCTAAATCAGTGTTTAAGTCAAAGAAGACGACTAAAATGTGATTCAAAATATTTGAATTATTGATTTAAATATAGTATTTTATGGCTCTTACATATGCAATTCAATTCAATTATTATCTTACTATTATTGATTAAAAAAATGCTAAACCTTCATTCTGTTTTATTTGTTGTTGTGTTATCATCAATAATCCCGTTGAAATCAACAAAATAATTTTTAAATGGTAATTATTGTATATTATTAATTTTTATGAAGTATATTAATTTAAATTGTATAAATTTGTTAGAGACCTTAAAATAAATCATACATAAGTTTTTCTTATTGGAGATGTTTTAATTAATAATAAATATTTATTGCCTTAGTGATTAAAACTTGATATAACATATTCAACGTCAACTTAATAAATGATTAATTAAGTAAGATTAGTCTAAATTAAGTTATTTTAAAATATAAATTTTGCAACATTTATTTTTGAAACTTTAGAAAATATTAATACAAAGTTTTATTTAAGAAAATACATTTGAAATTTGAATGATTATTTTTTTAATGTGTCAAAATTTAATACTTAACATATAAAGATTTGATAACAAAAAGTTTTTTAAAGTTATTTTAAACTAAAGTATTTAATTATAATTTCATAAAATCATTCGGACATTTAAAATTTAGATATTTTTATTGATCTTTTAATTTTTTTTTATTATAAAACTAAACTTTTTGTTTTACCGATTTTTTAAATTATTTACTCTTTGGGACATTTAAGCATGAAGTTTATTATTTTATTGATTTAAAAAAAATATTTTAGCTTGTTAATCTTGAAAACTTTTAATGAATATTAATTGTAGTTTGAATTATTTTAGGTAACAAAAATAATAAGTTTCAACAATAAAGTTTAAATTAAATTAATTAAATAATAAGAATGTTACTTAAATTAATGTTAACTTTTATTTTTGTAAAAAGAGCGGGAAAATGAAAAAGTAAGGTATTAAAAAGGTGACACGTGGCAAGAATTGTTCTCAATTATTATAATACTAGTTTATAAACCCAGTATACATTTAAAAATTTAATTTCATTAATATTGTAGGATAATTTTTAAACATATTTTATCAAATTTATATTATCTATTTATATAATACAATAGATATAAACATAAATATATAAAAAGAAAAGTTATCATTCAAATTTAAATTTGAGTTTTATATTAGATAAGATTTAGATTTGATTAGATATTATTTAAATTATTTATTATAGATAGATTGGAAAAAACAAATTTTAAAAGCAAATTAATAGGAAATTATTAGGTACACGTGGCAATCAGATATTAAGCCAATTGGCGCTCTATCTAGATGCCATGTGGCATCTAGTTACTCATATAATAGAATTGATAGATATAGATAGATAGATTAGTTATATGTAATTCATATACCATCGTCACCCATTAAACCGCCTCGATCCATAGGCGGACCTATGTGATTAGAGGGGGTAGCCCGTGCAACGGGTCCCCTCCCAAATAACCTCGTTTTGTAGTAGAAAATTTTTAAAAATTTTATACGTGCAACCGGTGAACTTTTATGTGTGCAACTTATAGTATTCAAAAAAATAATAAATTATGTGTGCAACTTTATTAAAAGAATTTTAATACCTCAAAAAAAAATGATTGCCTAAATAACTAATAATTAATTAGTACAATAAATCAACAACATCCAATCATATTTTAAAAATTAAAACTCAATAAATCCAATACTAATTTTTAAATCCATTAACCCAATATTCTTTTTAAATCCAATATTAGTTTTAACCCAATTTCAAACCCAATAATAATTTTACTTTAAAAGCCCTATTCTTTTTTCTGATTTTTGATCTTTATGCATTGTAGTATTATACTATTATTTGAATCTTTGATTCTCATTGCTTGATATTAGTGTTTAATTGTGATTTGTTTTGTGTTTTTAGTTTCTTTAATTGTTAATTTGTAATCTAGGGTTGGGTTTAAAGTTCAAAGTGTATCTAATCTAGGGTTTAAAGTTTAATTGTGATTTGTCATTTGGGTTTTTAGGTTCTTTAGCTGTTAATTTATTAATTGTAGAATTAATTGATAAATTTTTAAAAAAAAAAGTTAACGGAAAGTGGTAGTAACGACGGTCCATCTTCAAAAGTTAGTAAAAACGACACAATTAAAATATTATTGTTTTGACCCGACCCAACCAAAATAATCATATTAAAATTTGAACCGTGAACGTGACAAAAATTGGTGCAACTGGTCCTATCGGTGGCTGGGTCCGCCACTGCCTCGATCGATTGCATCAACGGTCTTGACGTGGATTGGAGCTAGGCCTAGCTTTGTCCCTGGCGGCAAAACCCCAGTACGTAGCCATCCTGCAGATATGGTCAGTAGCCGCTGCCTCATCTTCCAGATTTGTCATCCAAAAAAGGTACTATATATAGTCTTGAATATGAGGCCAAGGTGGTGGACTTGCGGGTTTTAGCGGCCCAAGTGTATAACAATTAACAAGAACAAGTTTGTGAATACGTTAGGGTTGAAAAGCTTGACGAGTTTAGTTTTCGAGAAGGAGGTAGAGAAGCCAAAACCGATAACTATCAGCACCGTTCCTATCATTTTTGAGGCCCAGGGTCAAAACATGTAAATATCAGAATCAATTAATTAATAAAACAAGTAAACTATTAATATTAGGCTAAGGACCAGAGGAAAAAAAAATTTTAGGCCCTGGCTGTTGGCCCTGAAGTAGTAGCCCAAGTTGCACACGGCCACGATAACTATGAGTTTTCTGGGACAAGTATAACTTGTCGTTCAAGCAGGTGCAGTATGCTTGTCTTGATGCGTTTTTGTCCTTTGAAATTGGAAGTGTTCTGATTGCCATGCAAGGGAATAATGGCCGCTATTGCTGAAGGGTATCGAATTCCAGTTTGTCTGGATCGGATCGATAGGATCCGTATGTATTAATTATGCGACACTGTGCACTGTGAATGAGCGTATATATGTATGAGTGTGTGTTTTTGTGTGTCCGTTCACACATATCCGCCTACTTGATGTTGTCATTTCGGTATGAAATACGAAATATTTGAACTAAATCTACAAAGTGTTTGGATTTGTTTTTTGTTTAAACAAAAGTGTGACAAAGAAAAAGCCTACTTCTACAACATAAAAAAACTATAATAATGCTCAAAAAGCAAATTCAAACATACCCTATATATATCTTGCTCAATTTATGATTCACAATACCAAAAACTGGTATCCTAATGCAGGGTACTAACTATTTACTGAATGGTGGATGTTTTATCCACAAAATACAATGTTTACATTCACCTCAGCTCCTCAACAAATTACCATTCCTGACAGTAAAACTACATCTATACATGGCATGAAAAGATTTAAAGAAGGGCAAAAGGGGAAAAATGAATGTTTTGGAGAAGTATACGAAATAAGCTATATATTGATTCGATCACAGACACAAGGATTCGTCATCTCTACGTCATGCAGCGTGTAAGCTCGATATTGTGGTGCCCAACTTCAAAACCATATGATTAGTGCCATTTTCACCATTTTTGAGAGAGTGTTCACACTTCACTTGCTTGTTGAACAAACCGTAGCTCGTTAGGGCGCTTGATTTTCATATCGTGTGGTTCAAAAAGATTTAACTTCTGGCAGCTTTTAAGAAATTATCATATGGGCTTGATGCAGGTAGCCTGAAAGACTGAGGTATATGCTGGTATTCTGAAGCACACGATGTTCGAACATTCCCAGTCACAGCAGGAGGTGCATGTTGTTCCAGTAAAGGACGGCCAGCTTGCTGAAGACGTAAAGAAACAAGAACTTGAAATATGTTCACCAAATGGATAAAAAAAAATCTTAACAGGGTTGATTCAGGCCAAAAAGACAATTTTTAATTTCAAGCCTTCTTAAAAGCAAATGTTACAATTTTCATGGATGGAGTCACTGTATGAAAACTTTTGTTGCTGTTATATTATTATTATCGTTATTTGGAAATTGAGTTGTGATCAAGAAAGTCTTTACCGATTGGAAGCCTGTTGATAGCTTGTCACCATCGTTTTGGTTAACAGGCCTCTGTTGCATACTAATCAGATTCGACATCTTCATCCGTTTTCCATTTACTAGAGCCTCACACTGATTCGTCATCTCTTTGTAAGAAACCTCAGGCGTAACGCTTATAGACATTCTTCCAACTTGTTGTGCGGAGTCCAAAACCTGCCATATAAACGGTTACCAGACTAAATATAAAGATTTTTACATCAATTATATTTTTATTTTTCCTTTATATCTCTTCTGTTTACATAGAATCACTATCAAAAGACTAACCGAATCTAACAATTGATTGACACTCAAAAGATCGGATGTATCGGTTGTTGCTAGTGAAAGCGGGTTGGTACTTTCAACTGAATCTCCATAAGAATCATCATCCATAAAAAAAAGCGAAGCATCCTGAACAATATCAACAATATGTATAATAATATTCTTTAATTTTCACTGTGGTATATCATAAATACTAAAACTTGTTACATTCGAAAGAAAGTACCTCCTCCATAGACTTGAAGTCTACTGAATTCTTTTGTAGTGTATTTGCTGATGGAGAGCCAGTAGGACATACATCGTCATCAGGCACAAATCTGTTTAGCAATTGTTCCTTAATGCTGAATATTTCAGACTGCAGTACAATTTTTTAATGTTACTAGTGAAAATCGTATGACTTCATTCGTAAGAGTGAGTAACAAATAATATTTGGCTATTTGCATGATGGATTTACCTCAGAGACGGTCTCCAAGTGCTTCACGATTGTAGCAGCTAATGATTCCATTGACTGATCCTCTGTGAGCGTTACTTCGGAAAGGGCTTTCAGAGCAGACCTATCATCTTCCTTCGACCCGAAACCAATATTACCGGATCCTGGTCCAACAGTCAGCTTGCAATCTTCAATCAAGCACAAGTATGGATCCACCTGGTACCATATTAGAAACCACAAACTATGGTCTTAAATACGATGAAATACTTTTCTTTAATTAATTATAAGGATACGTTTTCAAACAGTATTTAACGTATCAATGCCGACTTAAAATTTGTAGACATAATAACTAACCATCTTGTTACCAAGGGTGGCCTTCGCAACTGGGACAAGAGGAACGATGCTAAATGCTTTACCAGAAATGATTATCATAGTAGTCGCCAACGTATAAAGAGATCTCCGACGTGATGGTGGTAGGGGTCCTGTGATAACCATATATAGCGATAAGTCCGTGTGTTTAAACTCAAGCTCAATGACAAAGGCAAACTTATCAATCAGCAAGGCATTATTACTGAATCCAACCATGCAAGAAATAACATATTGAGGACCGGAGGGGCATAGTAAGGCCTTGTTTGTTTACCTCTTAATGGAATCATTAAGATGACATTTTACCTTTGAAGAACTTCTTAATGATTCCATCGAGAAGTAACTATGCCCTCCGGTCCTCCCTACAATAAGATATTATGACAAATTATTTGGTATTTTCTATACAATGACAATTCAAGAACACTGGTCACTGTGATATGTTCTTAGTACATTTCTAGTATATTCTACACAATCCAAGGAGAGAGAGAGAGAGAGAGAGAGAGAGAATTGGGTAAATGGCCAAGGTGCCCAGGTACTCAGAACTAAGATGGTCACAACTCTATCTACGTTCTATAGTTGGTGGCGACCCTATCTCCCATGGCCAAGGCGCATTAAATTAAAAAAATGAAACAAAATATGTATGATGTCTAGTTGTCAACACAACTTAAATAGCATAAAAACATTTATTAGATCAATAAAAGCTACGTTCCATGTTGCCTAGTTGCATAAAGATATTTATAATATCAACTATGTAGTTGTCTAGTTGTATAAAAACATATGTATGATGCCTAGTTACATAAAAACATTTATTATATCAAGAAAATATATGTATGATGGCTAGTTGCCTAATTGGCTAGTTGTCTACCCTTCTTAAACTAGTCTTGTAACCGAGGCACACCTTGTTCAGGAAAAGCCCCACATGTTGGATTTTATGAGCCTCATATATCCTAGAGGCATGCCTTCAAAAACTATTATTCTCATGTGAGATACTATGGACCAGTTGCCTTCTGTTAGGGTCGTGTGTGGACAAGGGTTCACTGGTTTAGGTGTGAACTTTTCTGATCTATTAATACTCTTGTATTTCATTATGAGGTTATGAAGCCTATATAAGGATAGTACTACAGTAGATAGAGTAATACCAATATCTCTCATCAAGCTTAAAACCATAATACTATATCTAGCAATAGTTTTTATAACTGTGATGTAAAAAGTTGACTTGCGATACTGCTTCTCATGTGCTCAAAGTTTCTTTTTTTTTTTTTTTTGTTGAGGTTTTTACCTGATCCCGGTCAGTGTATGTGTGTGTGTGTGTGTTTGTTTGTTTAGGAATTGGATCAAACAAGAACCACTCCTTATCCTAAGTACCACAAGAACCGACTATTCACAGAACCAATATATGTGAAACATTGATTCAAAATCTGTGATTCTGTGAACAATGGGTTTTTATGGTTCTTACAATAAGGAGTGATTCTTAGTGGATCCTTCCCCTTCTATCTTTTGATCATAATCCCTTTAATAATAAGTAAAAAATAAATCCTAGTACTCCATTTCTTAATTATCAATCCTAGCCACCCATTTAAAATCATGAATTAATACACTATTGATTACTAATTTAGTTACCTTAATTACATAATTGGCTACCAAAATTGATAAGTATTAAGTTGTCATTTATATTTTTTTAGTAATGTACTGAATATTGCATATAAATTAAACTTATTTAAAACAAAATATATCTTTACAAAGGTCTCATGAAAACCTTTGATCTGAGTGAATATTGAACATATTTTACTATACTATTGCAATGCACTGTGTACTTTCAAGTGTGTGTGTGTGAGAGAGAGAGAGAGAGAGAGATTAGCAAAAGATGGTAGTATGCTTGATTTGATGCAGATCTATGGTTCAATTGAGCATCATATGGAGAGTTGGTTTACATCTCAAAAGTAGAGCATAATTCTGGATAGTTAGTCTATCTCTCAAGTGTAGGAATTATTAGTCCCCTTTATACAAGTAACAGCATAACTAAGAACATAATTTGCAGGCCTACCTCCTTCAGCAAGAGAAATATCAAGCAATGAAAATGCCAGCTGGAAACTTCGAACTAGAGCCTCACGACCAGAATTCTGCACAAATTCCAGAGTGCATACTTAATAACAATAAAACACAAAATATAAATGTAGATATCTTCAAAGAGAGATATCCATGTGTGTCTTATTGAGGTGTTAATGTTACGATAAGGTTATTACCTTTGCTCTAGAGAATAACAAGACAAGGCTGTAGGTATGAGCAATTGCTTCATAATTTTCAGGTGTATTCTGAGGCGAGATGGACTGTGCCCAAATGGAAGACAGAAGGAGTGATATTTGGTGAGAACTGAGCCTAAGTGTAACTGCCTCCTGAGATTAAAGAATAGAAATTATAAATTAAAAGAATAAGAGAGCGAGACAGAGAGAGAGAGAGAGCATACTGAAAGACCTACCCCATCCTTATTTAAATTGCTTGCAGAATTTCCATCAATTTTCATTGAATAAACTCGGCTGTAACTCGGCTTCATTGCGTTCAGTGCCCCACCATTATTTGATCTTTGTTCCACATCAACAGAAAACATACCTTTGTTTTGGTGACTAACATTTTTGGTCATTATAGGTGTGTCCCTTTTCATCTTCCCAAAGAGAGCAGCTGAAGACGAAAAGACAGAAACCGTTCTAGATAGTGACCGTGGAACTACGGCCTTGTTGGGATCACTACCAGTTGGCATGATACTAGAACTTGACCGAGGACAAACAGAAGATGGCACAAGGACAACAGAAAAGATGCGATGAGCTCCAACTCGGGTTTCATGGTCTTGATGGACCATGGCTGGTAGCAACTGATGAAACAGCGCTTCTGGAAATGCCTTATTGTTATATGCCATATTAGGCAATGACGCTACGATTTGAGCAGTGCGGTATACGGCAGCAACCGTAGTTCTTGCTATGACTGTAATACTTGATATATTCTCCAGCATCCCAGCCATAATGTCAAATATTGGACTTGCATCACCAACCTTAGATGATAACTCCACAAGGCATTCGTCCACCACTTCATGAAACTTTTTGTTCCACTTGATCACATCCGCTCCCAGGTTTGTGTCATCTAGTGCCAAGTGTACGCTTTTTCTGAGATGTCTAATAACATCAGTAATACCACCGACTATCGCAACTGATGCTTCTTTCTTTGTTTCTCGTGCTAGTTTGGTGGTAACCTCTAAAATGTCAAGCTGCATATCTGGTTTTTTTAGGACATTTTTATGATCAAGATGCTTGATTAAAATGGACAGCAGAAAATGTGTATTTTGTCCTGAAAAAAGTTAACAGACGATCACCATCCCATATAATAATACTTCAATAAAATCAGTATCACTGAAAGCAAAAAAATAATAAACTGGTATTATGTATTATGATTCATTAATACCAGATTCATCCATTGTGATCTGCATGTCCTTGAGAACTGGGTAGGCAACCCCTTGTGAAGCAGGCCATAGATTCTCGGTATCAAAATAACGAAATAAAGATTCGAGAACACGGCGCATGGTTGTACCTTCCTTGCCCAGTTTAGCCATGTTATGGAGGCACACGTGGGACCAAAAGCGAGGGTTTTTGGCATCAACCCTACAATAAGGAAAACGATCAAGGTATAGAAGAGAAACACTAGGTCTGTTGGATTTGCTCTTTCTAGATTGCCAATTTGCCATGAAAAGATTAAGATGCATCGTTTCGGAGAGGAACTTACGCCGACACGTTTAGTTCGCCTTTTTCATTTACAATTGTTCTCCAGGATGGAACCTTTATCAGTGTATCTGATGGAGAGACATGATGCTCATTTTTCAACACTTCTTGTACCCACCGATTTTGATTGGGGTTGTCAGACTCTCTGCTCAAAGATCCATAATTTTCCAAAACTACGGAAACAATCTATGTAATGTAGATGAAAGGAATAGATCAAACACTATTTACTTGAATATTTCATACATTAATATTTAGTAGTAATAGAAAAGCAGGAGATATTTATGCTTACATTGTCAAACTCTCCTGATATATGGGAGTATCTACCCATGAACCAAACCTATAATACAGCAAAGATAAAAAACAGTAAATATTAAAAGGAAAACATACAACATGCATCGGGACAACAAACAAAGACGAAGTTAGTTTAGCCAGAAGGTTTTCAACTCATGAGCATGCTAGAAGTCTAGAACTGTGTACTACAATTCTACAAAATGATGCAAAAACAGCCATCTCGTCACAAATTTACAGTTTGATTTTATAGATAATAATGGAGGAAATATGAAAATACCATTGAAGAAAGAGCTTGCAGCCCGGCTGAACGGAGTGGTTCCACTCTTTCATCTTCACCAACTTCTTGAGCTAACTGACAGAGTTTTGGGATAAAACCTTCCAAGTTAAACATGTAAGTTCCATCTTTCTGCAAGACACAAGAAGATGAAGATACCGTGGCAAAAAATTAAGACAATAATCTGAGAACCATCAAAACACCAACCTGACAATTTACAAAGTCAAAGAGTGTTTGGCATCCTATAATTAGCATTTCGTCATGTCTTGTCTCATCCAGCAGGGTCTGCATGATACTCAGCAAACTATTTGCAAAAAGAGGCCTGGCAGAGAGACAAAAGATTATTCTGGTGCAGAGGTACCGCAAAAGAAACAGCATTCACTTATCAATGGGTGTAATCTGCATGACAGAAAAATGTTGCCTAACAAGTCTAAAACAAACAAGAGAAATATCATTGAAGATAACCACACCCAAAAGTACCCTCAAAATGACAATTCTTCATTTCAATAAGTCAAGTGACCGACATAACATCAACAAAATTACCAATTCTGATGCCTTTACAGGAAAAAGGCTACTGTTAATAACAGAAAAGAAATCACTGAAGTAGTTGTCGACAGATGGATATCTTCATAAATGCCTGATATAGAGAAAATATACAGATTATTGAAGTACGAATGAACTCACATTTGCTCCTTGCATGAAATCAACAGTTTTCTGTAAATACACATCACAATTTTTGCTGCCTGAAAATTCTCATTTCTTAATTCTTTGTAATAGCGATGCTCAAGAGAACTTGTGATCTGGAGAAAAATATGGGAAACATAGTTAATAATTTGGTTAATAAAATTTACTTTCACATGCTGATTAACTTCAGAAATATATTTAAGTTCTTTTATGATACATATAGGAGGTATGTGTATGAGTTCTAATAAAGAAAATCACTTTCTGGATCCAGTGACTTCTTCAAGAAAAACTTCCAAGACAATTCTTGTTTGGTTCATTGTGGAAAATGCAGTATGAAAATTCCCTTCCAGATTAGCAAATATGCCAAATAAGGAATTCAGCAACGTTATATGAGAAATATTAACAAACAAGCTGGATCATGCCATAGAACGTTCTTAGAAGCCCCAATCATCATGTCTCTGTGTTCTTACCAGTTCCAATTGAGACTTATCACTTTGGAAAAAAATTATGTCTCATCCTCAATGATTTTGCAACAACTTTTCTCAATTTATCACAACTCCCCGTGTTTATTTCTTATTTTGTGAGTGTCCAAAAGTAAAACTGCCATATATTTGCATGTGAAATGTCAAATTTCTCCAATAAATAAATTGACCACATTGCATAATTAGTACAAAACTCGTACTAGTAACCACATCAGTAACTGTAGAAACTCAAAAGGTACCTTCGGAACGCGTAAAGGATTTCTCCCAGCATATTCACAGAGCTTACCAATCTTCCGGTCGTTTGGTTCTTCCCCCTTTTTGAGATCAGAAATAAAACATGTTACACAAGGGCAGTGTAGCCATCTAGAATTATATATTTGATGAGTAATTAGGATTATTAATTGTATTTTGTTGTTGGCCCTGATTAGTATTTATGAAATTGGGGTTAATAGCATCAAGCAGACAGTGAGAATGAAATAAAGAAAAAAATGTGCAGCATAGACCTTGTGGTCTAAATAGCATAAAATAATGTATATGGTCATGAACAGTACTATTTTCCTCCTTTCTAAAACATTTTTTAGGAAATGACATGAATGATAGAGAAAAGATTCAGCATATATTATAGAAGATTTCACTTTCCTTAAATGCATCTCCAATGTTTTATTTTTCCCTGGGCCGGGGGTATGGTCAATCCGGCATCATTAGTGGCGAAATTGCAGTGTGTTTTAACTTATAGCTAATATACCCATTACATGGCTTTACTAACAAGTCAAATTGGCTTGATATAGAAACTTTGACACCTAATTGAATTGAATCGAAAACGGAAAGAAAAAAAAAAGAAGTTGGGAGGGTAAAGGTCCTAAAGGACAATCTACGCAGGATAACGTCTTTTCTAGGCTAAACCATAACCTAGATGGATAAGGTAGAATAGCTAGGTGCTCTACATCCTTATGAGTGGGGATTTGATCCCCATTATCTTACACCAATTGGCCTAACCCATCTTTTATTGTTACTAATATCCACATTATTTTCACTCGGTCCTATCTTAGGTTTTTATTAGTGCTACCCATGGCCACCTTTTTGCTACTATTAGTTCGACCACCTCTTGTATCTTCTTTTGGACATCTCACATGTAAACTTAACTAGGAATACAGATCACTTATAATCAGCAAGTCTCTATAAACTTTGCAGTTTATAAGGAAATAGATGCAACTGTATGCCATTGGATTGACATATGAATTAAACCATCAACGACTCTATGCTAACTTTATGTAACAGCTGAAGAAAATATTAAGGAAACTAACCGGAGATTTAGGAAAAATATCGGAGATCAGCTTCTTGTACCTCTTCACGGGCTGCCTAGACCTTGTTGTCAGTGCTGGGCAGAAGAAACAAAGACTTCCACATGCTGGCAAAACTTGCCTCGATACTACCCCGGAAACAGCACTCATTTTGTATACCAATAATACACAATGACACTAACTTGTAGCAATAAGTCAACAAAATTGTCCCTGCTTTCTTCAAGAACGTTTTTATAGCTTACTTCCCTTCTTAAATGCAAGCTTCTTGATAAAGGAGAAGGGAAGGAAAAGCTACCAAATTACTAAAAAATGGGTTCTTCAACAAATATCCAACCAGCCTAGAAGAAATAAAGAAATTATTGAAGGTCAATTCACCTCCAAAACCCCATTACAACCAAAAAAGAAGAAAATTACGTAATTCAAATTCATTAATCTTTTCCGCAAACAGGTGGTGTGCATAAATGCCCATAAAAATATTCAATCCAAAAATCCAACACAAATCAAATTAAAAAGCGATCCAACATAGCGGCTTGACAGAATTTTCAAACAAATAACTAAAAATTGATGGAATAATCGATTGCTTTTACCTTCAAGTCGATGCCTGTAGGAGCATGAGGCTGGAAGGCTGGGAGGTTTTGTAACCACGTTAAAATTCTTCAACAACGTATCGAATCTCCAGGTTTTGCTCCACCATTTCCCTTGTTCGCCTCTCTCTCCAAAATCATTCCTCTTTTCTCTCTCTTCCTCTTTCCCTCTGTATATATGATTTATTACAACTCCGCCGGTCGCCAAACCATAATTTAAAAATTATTATTCTATATAATATAACTAGTGAAAGATTTTAATTAAAAAAACTATGGAATTTGACGAAATGGGTTTGATTTTCGTTAAATTATAATCATGCCACCCTTCATGGCAATTGGATTTGGCCATTTCAGCCGTATGATTTGGCGGGACCCAGTTCGAGTGGGCACGTTTGTTGAATTGGTGTTATGATCTGTATTTTTAAATTCTTTTGACCGTTACTTTTAGTGTCCCCGCCGGCCGGCCCAGACAAGCCTAAACATTTTTGGTTTCCGACGGATCAGCTTCAAATTTAAAGATTTCTCCCTCAATTATTGAATATTTTCAAGAAAATGTAAACGTATATCAACTTTAAATTTGAAAATTTTTAGAATGTTCTGTAAAGTTAGAAATAATGACACGAAATAAATACGCACTTTCAATTTTGTTTTAATATAAATTGTGTGTGTATATATATATATATACAGGGCCGTGCTGTGGATTTTGGTGGCTCTGTACGATAATTACGTAGTAGGCTCTTAAAATGTGAAAATTTTTAAATTTATATAAAAATTATTAGATATTAGTAGTCTAGCAATTGCTATATACATTAAGAAAACATATAAAACAATGATATTAAGACATGTTAATATAACTTGAACAAAATAATTAATTTCAAACTATATTTATCTGAAAGGGCATTGCTATACGCTTATTTTTAATAATCATACATCCTAATACTCACGTATGTTTTTGTTAATGACGTGAGACACAGTAATTAAACTTAAGCAGACTTTAACTTTTCACCATTTTTTCCGATCAACGGTCCATGATGAGGCCCTATCAAACTTGGGGCCCTGAGCGGTCGCACTTACTGCACACCCTCAGGGCCGGCCCTGTATATATATATATATATATATATATATATATATATATATATATATATATATATATATATATATATATATATATATATATATATATATAATGTGTATGTGTATACATAATTTCAATTTGTACCATAAATATGTTTCATTTTGATAGTCGATATTACCTAGAAACCGGATATACCGATAATAATTTTACGTGGATGATGATGTTGAATTTGAATTGAAAGAATAACATAAGATAGGGGTGTATTTTCAAAACTGAAAGTAGACAAAGTACGCGCCCAATAAAAAATAACACAAAATTGATAATACACACCTATTTCTAATATTTTTTCAATTCTAATACAAACTTACCATCCATGTCATCATTCGCATATATAATAATGTGACCGGTAGTATATCTAGTTTCTAGATAATCCCAACTATCAAAACGAAACACATTTTAAGTGTATACATAAAAAATAAAAATACACAACCTATATCGAAACAAAACTAAAAGTGAACACCAATTTCGTGTCATCTTTCGAAAAGTTTATAATGTAAATGTTTGAATTTAAAATATGATAGCTTCTATTCTAATGCATATATCATTATTTGTTTTTTCTTTGAGTTGGAATAGTGATATATGGATCTGATAGTTTCTAATGCATATAATCAAATATTTGATGATATTATCCCTACTCTTGCTTGTTTCTAATGCATATATCATTATATATGTTTTTCTTTTTAATTTCATTTTTTTTTTTTGAAAAAGCATCACATGTATCACTATCTTAATGTTCTTCAATTTCTTTGGTATTTCACGTCTTTCATGTTAATTATATATAGTACTAGTTATATAAACATCCCTTGCTAGTTCCAGTAGTATACGTAAGTGTTACATATATCACTTATTTGGATATATATATGCATGTTCTCAACATTATATGATTATATTTTTTTTTCCAGTTGTAAGTCAAAAAAAGCCAAATATAGATAGGTTTTATTGAATTGCAACAAACCAAATTAGTATTATTAATTTATGAGTTTATTACGAAAAAAACAACATGTTTTTTTTTTTTTTTTTTTTTTTTGCGTTTTCATCACTCTATATTAGTTTTTTTAAAGCAAAGTTCCCAAATTAAAATTTTTCTTTATGATTTAGTAATATTGACATAAATATATGTTTTGAAATTATATGAATGAAAATAATATGAATAAATTTTAAAATTTTATGTATAAAAAGTATATATAAATGAAAATTGTATAAAAAAAAGTTGTATAAATGAAAATTGCAATAATAAATATAATTATTTAAGGAGGAAGAATGAAAACGAAAGAGGTTGAGAAAATGACATGTTGCATTTGTCATTTGATATAATATAAAGATAAAGATAAAGGCTATAATATAAATATAAAGATTGTTAAGATTAAAAATAAAGTCATCTAATTGCGTTATGGCCTGAAGTAAAACTTATTAAAATAAGAATAATCGGTTATAAAGAACATCCAGATATATTGATAGTTTGCGAGAATGATATGAAGTCATTTTTATCATATTGTGTTCATCATTTCTTCTTCTTTAACTTTTTTACATCTTTAATTGATAATCAAACCAAAATAAATTCTAAAAACAAAGTATGATGAAACTGAAGCTCAAATAAAATGTAAATAAACAACGTATCTAATCGAAATGTAACTTTTTTTTTTAAATGTAAATAGGTAAAATGAGCGACTAGTAATGAAATACGTACATGTGGTTTAATGTCTTTAAATCATGTCAAAGATCAATATTTTTTAGTGTAAGATTATACCAAGTATTTATTATTAATACTCTTGAATTAGGTTGGAATCATTGTAGTTTATTAAGGTTAATAAGCAAGAAAGATAGGTATTGTTTTTTTTTTAAGACAACATTTTATTAACATGTTTTCATTATTTTTACGTTTTCATTCCTCCGTGTTTTTTTTAAGTCCTCAATTTAAATTTTTTTTCTTGGTTTTGTAAAAGTTGACTATTAAGCCCGGTTATAATTAGTAAACCGGGTTTTTTTAACTGAAAAACCAAATTCTAATTGCCAAATTTCACTAATCCAAAAAGAAAAAATTAACTTAAAGACTTTTCTTTAAAAAACTAACATGGAAAGACGAAAACGCAAAAACCGTGAAAACATAGAAGTTCTTTTTCATAATAAACACATAACAAAACCCAAAACCATGAGATACACACAACCGTATAATTTTCTGCAAGATAGACATGTATTGTGCTTCATATTCATTTTATCTAGATTTATTAGTTATTTGCTGGATTGCTAAAGCAGAATTGCTGGGGAAAAAAAAACCTAAATCTCAACCACTGACTCGTCTTCATGAGCCTATTGGGATGACATGTGTGATATTAATTGTGAGAACAACTAGAATCATAAAATCGTTTAGTTGCAACTCAAAAGTATTATGAATTTATTATATACAAAGTTTTTTGTTAGGTTTAAAAAACTATTCACCCAACTTTGGAAATGTTTTGGCAAATTGTTATGCTTAAAATACGTCTTTTAGTATGACTTAGAACATAATTTGGTGTAGTCAACTGATGGCAAGGACTTCAGCTAGATGACTCTTTAAGCAATTTGATAATCTTTATTTGTTTATTTTCAGACAACATGATTAGACTCTTGATTCAGAAGAAAGTCAAATGGCCCATCATCATTCAAGTGTGGAAGCAACACAAATCAATATATTGGTAACAAACAGGATCTAAATTGTAATGTTTTAATAAATTTATTCATTTCTATTTTATTGAGTAATCTAATCAGCAGTTTACTTGTGATTATATTTGAAAGGTCAGTAGGTCACATAAGTTCTACTTCGCTCGTTTAATATTAGAATCAAACCGAAACCAACCAAAGCAAACAAAACCAAATGGAAGTCCTTTCCCAATTAATTTAGGACAACTCAAAGCTTTTTGCGGTTTAATTCAATCAGACTTGTTAAAACGGAGACGATAATCATTCCAATCTAACTAAATTAAACCTTTTAGGGGACGTTTGGTACGATTGAATGGAATGGAAATGAAATTTATAAGCTTTTTTAGTCAATGGTAGTTATATAAATAGAGGTTGACATATAAAATAAATGATAAACTATTAAATATTCATTCTCTTTCAATTGTTTTGATTCTCTCTATGTTAAAAAAGAAATGAGAGAAATGAAATTTGTACTAAACTCAATTTTGTGCTCCCTCTCAATGAGAATCGGTGTTTTCATCACATAACAAAAAACATGTCATTTCATTCCGCCATACCAAAAGCACCCTTACATTCTTGAACATATAGAGAAAGGAAAACATCACATAACTACAACTAGATCACCTACAAGCTCAATTTGCAACCAATGAAGAATAAAGGTGAATGAATTGCAACCAAACCCACAAATCATTAGACTATAAGTCTATAATAATTCATCAATTTTACAAGAAAACATGTATTGAACTTGAATTTCAAAACCCAAGTTTAACTTACAAATTAATTTCATGGCAAGAATTTGAAAAAAGAATGGAATAGGAAGTAGGGGAAATGCACCACAATTCAATTACAAAAATAACTTGTGTTTTTAGGCTTTAGACATACCTCTATGATCTCTTTCAACATGCTCCACCAGCGCCACCGGGTCCCGAAATCCTTTGCTACACTTTGGACACACATCTATCGTCACTTTCATAACACCCTTCTTTTCATGAATTGCTTGCACATGATCTATCAAGGCTGCACCCTTAGAGAACTTCATATTACAAATTGGGCACTGCTCCACTTGGCCA
Source organism: Centrapalus pauciflorus (assembly GCA_020465985.1). Taxonomy (NCBI): domain Eukaryota; kingdom Viridiplantae; phylum Streptophyta; class Magnoliopsida; order Asterales; family Asteraceae; genus Centrapalus; species Centrapalus pauciflorus. The sequence goes on along the minus strand of JAANYP010004494.1, from coordinate 997,872 downwards.
CTTGCAGCCCCTCTGTTGCTGCTGCTGCTGCTACTGTTAGGACCCACTCCATCATTACTATCAATACTGAGCATGCCCATTCCAGCCTCTGCTGAGGCCTTAAGTGATGAGATTGCGCTGAGGAAACTTGTAGTCCATCTCGATGATGACGAAGATACAGGAACCTGTGTTGGTTTTCGTGATGGTGGATCGTGTTTTGCGCTATTTGAGAACCCCCAAAATGGGAAAGCTGGCTCAGGCTTATTAGGACCGGGACAATTATGGTCGAGTCCCAACCTGTGTTTCAGGCAATGATCAATGGTACAATCACGACACTTGATTGTGTTGGAGAATGTTAGGGTCTCTCTACAACCACGGACAGGGCATTTCTTTTTCTTGGTGACTTTCTCGTAATTTGATGGGTCACAATCTGTATTAACATGAGATTCCCATGTTATGTTTGGGTCTTGGTCCGGGACTAAATGAACCCCCTTTGCACATAGTGGGCAGATGACTACGGTGCGATCATTCTTGTTGGCTTTTGGACATTGGTGTGTGCTGTAACTCCGATGCTCTAGACAAAAAACCTACAAGGATTTGACGAATGTAAGAACAAGCATGTTGAAAAATAAAAGTGATGATACCCTTAACTTAGGGAGAAACTATTATGTAGTCTAATTTCTTATCCATATTCTATCCAAGACAATAATAGTTAAAAGTCCACAAACCTTGATTCTTTCACATCATCAGTATCTATACATGGCGCAAACGTAACTTAAGCAGTTGAGCTCATTGGAGATCATGAGGATCACGAAGACCAATAAAATGAAGGGATTATACAAGAGGAGATTGGCATGACACAGGTGAATCGTGTCAAGTCTGTTAATGCAAAAGAGATTTTGTGGCATAAAGTAATTTGACGTTAAACAAGGGGTCATTGGTAAAACACGAGAAATGTTTCCAATAGCCAATCTGTTCTCTAAATGCTCCTGCAAGCAATCTCTTAATTCTTTTGATTTTTGTGAATGAGCATGCATTAATTGAGGTGCAAAGTTTTAGCATCTATCAGAACAAAGTAATAAACCATCATAAATACATGTCTACAACCCTCAGAAAGATCCATAAGCGACGACTATCTGCTAAAATGCTGCTAGATGTAATCTATAGTTTCCTTCCAGTTTTTTGTCATTCAGCATAGGTATTGATGTATGACTGGGGACAGAGATGCAAAGTTCATTGCACTTGGTGAAAGTAAATGGGTGTATCATGCACCCCTTCACAATATTTGCTAAATATAAATGATTTCTTTGATTAGTGAAGAGTAATAACCTTCTTGTCCAAGAAAAGGAGGCTAGCTTCATTTTCAAATTTCAATATACTTACTTTTATCAAAAATTCACATCCTCATTTGGGATGCAGGTAAATTGGGAAGCAAATAAATGATGTACAATTTGACAAATTTTTGTTGGAATTGTGACCCAAAAGTCAAGGATATCTATTCCTATTTTCTATGGAAATCAATTATATAATTGGCATCTAAAACATGATCATTTATGTCCTCGTATTAGATGATTGTATCCTTATTTACGTATTTGTTTCTGGTTAGAATTAGGGTCTTTAGCCTATTTAAGTGAGTTATCATCTTTAATTCCAATCAATTCTCTCCATTGCTATTTTTCTTCATAAATGAGAGTGTTCTTGAGAGTTCCGACTTCCGTGTAATTTCTTTATAGACCTCGGTTGGAATATATAGCATCAGAGGCTCGTTATATAGTTGATTAGTTTGTGGGCTGTCACATGTGGTTTTCCTATTATTCAATTGGCAGTTTCCACATGAATCTCTTGTCATCCGTATTGTTTGTTTATTTGTTATTCTAGCTTGGTTGATCGTTGTTCTTGCTTCCGCATTTTATATCCCCAAATGTAGTGTTAAAGCGCTGTCACAATGGTTACTAAGTTCGACAGCATAAAAATTTACTATATTTGGAAAGTCTGTATGCAAGCTTTGTTGACCCAATATGGATTGATAAAAGCACTAAAGGGCAAGACAATTCCGGATATGTTGATACCATGTCGGATGATGATTGGGATGATTTGGACGCGAAGGCATTAGCCACAATCTAGTTATGTTCAACTAGAGAAGTCCTCCGGGAGGTCATCCACGACACCAACCACCATGGCATGTTAATGGCTCAAATTAGAATCTTTGTACATGACAAAGAGTCCTGCAACTTGCAAGCTTTGCTTGAAAGATCATCCTGACACCTTCCATATAAAGAAAGGCACATCATAAAAACACTACTCATTGAAAGATCATCCTTACTCCAGGAGGTCATCCACGACACCAACACACTCCTTGAAATTTATTTTACCTACATCCTATAAGCAATTAAAGAAATCATGTTATATGGAAACTGTGAAACCCTATGATGTTAAATCTGAATTATTACCTAAGCAAAAATATAATGATGATGCAAAATACCATAATGCTAAGGAGTGAGATGCAAGAGAACAGACTCTTAACAAGGAGAAAGTAACAACATTAAAAAGCACTAATCCAAGTCTCGAGGCAAGTTCTCAAACAAGACTAGCGATTATTATAAGAAACTTGGGCACGTAGTTGTAGATTGCTACAAACGGGAGAACAAACCAGAGGAAAAGGAAACAATGATAAGAAGGTGGAGAACCCTGCCAAAGTACTTGGCTATTGACATAAAAAATCTTAAAGAATGGATTCTAATTTCTAAATTCTGGTTGTACCTTCCACATATGTCCTCATAGAGAATGGTGTACCACATATAAAGATGTAAAGGGTGGTGTTGTTCATATAGGGAATTATAGCAGATGTCCTATAGTTGAGAAGGCAAATGTCCAAGTCAAGACGAATGGCAGTGTTGTACAAACCACTGCAGTTAGACATGTTCCTGATATGAAGTTAAACCTTATCTCTATAGGCATCCTTGAAGATCATTGGTGAGGTACAACGCTGAAGGTGAAGTTATGGAAGTGTCTAAGAGAGCGTTGGGACTTGTGAAGACAGCTAGATTGGCGACCTCTATGCGTTGCAAGGAACTAGTGTCACATATATTACTGCAGTTGCTACTTGCTACGTCGATAGCTCAATCCAATGAAGCCAAGCTTTGGCATTATTGCTTGGGTCATCTGGTTGAAAAAGGTTAAACATAGAACCAAATAACCAATAGCACACTCTACTTTAATTCGGAATCATGGACAGCGTCTCCATTCACCTTTTGACGAGGTAGATATGTTGATTAAACCTCTCCCTGCGGCTAAGTTCAAACTCTGTTGGTGTTGCTGAATTTCCTTCCGAGATACTATGGTGACAATGACTATTGGTGATTAGGTTCAAGGTGAAAATTGTTGGAATTGTGACCCACTAGATAAGGATAATATTCCTATTTTCTAAGAAAATTAAGTTATTTACTTAGTATATATTTTATCTAGGATTTATCTCCTAATTTTAGATAACTGTTTCCTTATTTAAGTATTTGCTTCTTGTTATGAATTTAGGATTATGGTCCTTACACTATTTAAGTGAGTTATTCTCAGCCACCATCATCTTTAATCCAATCAATTCTCTTCATTCCCATTTTTCATCATAACAGAGAAGTGTTCATGAGAGTTACAATACATAAAATTCTCTGTAATCTTCAGTTGGCATACACATCATTGGAGGATTTTTGTGCTCTTCTCATTGTAGACTGGATTTGTTCCGGTGGTTTTTTCTCCAATTCAAATGGTGCTTCCACGTATAAAGCTTATCATCCTTGTTGTTTGTTTTTTTCCTTGTTCTTGCTTCCCCACTGTATATCGCCAAGTGCCAACATTTCTCTAAATTAATATTGATGCAAGTTCTTTGCTAGGAAAGCATGGAGTACGAGATTCACATGGGTAATATTAAAGCAACAGGAATGTGAAAAACGCACACAATAAGAACACGAATATTTATGTGGTTCGGTCCAGAATAGACCTACTCCACAGCCACAGTAGTCTACTATCTTGTTACTTTTTAGGATTAGGATTTTACAAATAAAAACGGAGATTTATAAGTACCAGAGCCCACAAAATCATGGTGGCATATGAGTACATGACATTGGGCAACCGTTAAAGTCCACAAATCGACAATCCTCTACAAGTTTAGAATCAAAGTTAATCCATATGGTCCATATCTATTTATTTTGATAATGTCTTGTTGTATTTTTCTGGTCGCCCAAATTTTCAATGCTGATTGTGAAGTTGAAAAGGAGTCTCTTTAACCATATTTCAAAGTTATTTGGAGCTACTGCAGCTAGAAATTCACTCATATGGCACCATAATCCATTGTTTCCCTAATGAGTTTTAGAACAACAATTCGCCTTAGCCTTGATTATTGTGAAGAAAATGAGGATTGTATATTCATACTGGTATTATTGTGTCCCTGTTAAAACCAGTAACACAGTCAAATTCACCTAAAATAAATACTCATCATGTTGATTCAAACTCTGAACAAATATGAAAATGAATCTCAATCAGTTGTATACTTTGAAACGCCCTAACAAAAGAAAAAAAAAAAATCAGCCGTGTATACCCAAAGAATCTTCAATTAAGCAGATAATCATAAATTTCAAAAATGAAACAGCACCATCCGAAATTCCAAAAGCGCAACAGTTTTCAACCAACTTTGCAATTTCACAAAGAATCATAAAGTCAAATTTACTATAAGAGTTAAAAAAGAACCTTGTTGCAACAATCGCAGGTGAAAGGAAGGAAATCGATGAGCTTACAATCGTCAACGGAACAATGTTTACCTAGATTTGGGAAGGCTGGCGTGCCCATTACTTCCTATAACCAATTTTTTTCGAACTTTTTGCTGCCGAAAAACATCAAACTGGGAATTCGAATGTATATTTGATTCTGATTAACGAAAATTGATGAATCTTTCGAATTCCGCGTAGAAAGTCGTCTTCTTCACGCGGAATCGAAAGTCCAGATTGTAGAATGACAGGGAGGAAGATGAATGAGAAGGCGTTAAACTACGGGTATATATATCATATATCATTAACAAATAACAAACCCCGTTGACCATGTGATGTATCACATATTGACACGGATGTATCACATATTGACACGGTTGTAAATGAGCCGAGCTACTCGTGAGCTACTCGAACTCGACTCGTTAAAGCTTGAAAAAAACTCGAATTAGACGAGCCCGAGCCGAGCTCGAGCCTAAATTCGAGCTTGTTTAATAAACGAGCTCGAGCTCAAGGTTCGCATGTCGAGCTCACGAGCCTAAACAAGCCTAAATGAGTCTATATAAAATATATTTTTAAATTAATAATATATAATATATAGATTAAATAAATATATTAAAATAACAAATTATACATATTTTTTAAAATATTTATTTAAAAATTAAAATATATAATAAACGAGTCGAGCTCGAGCTTGGTAAATTTAAACGAGCCGAGCTCGAGCTTAAACGGGTTCGGGCTCGGCTCGACTCGTTTACTCTTGTTTTACATAACTATGCAGATCATGTTACCTAATTTTTAATTAAACTATTTAAAAACATAATCAAACATTTTCTGTTTATACTAGTATCCTTAATTAAAATTTATACCAAAATTTAATTGACATGACATTTGTGTTGATTATTAAATATTTTATATGTTGATGCATAAATTTAAATATTACATATAAATTTAGTAACCATTTATCATTTGCAAATATTAATGTAGATACTTAGATTTAATTAGACTTATATAAATAAAAAAAGTGCTCGTCACGATTGTTGTTACCATATCTATCTATCTATACTATTAAAAGAGTAACTATACTCATTTCTGGTGAAGCCACGTGTCGTCACCATGAATCGACATGTGGCACTTATAGATTTTAAAAATAATAAAAGAAATTTAAATCAAATCTATCCAAATCTAATATAATCCAATTTTAAATTCAAATCAAATCAACTAAATTATTATTTAAATCTATTCAAATCTAATATAATCCACTTTTAAATTCAAATCAAACAAAATTTAATAATCTACTAACTTATTAATTATAAGATAATATAGTAAAAGTTTAAAAAATATACAAGAAAATAATTACTCTTCATATATATTTAGAAATATACAAAATTAATAGGTCATAATAAATAATAATATCAGCTTATATACTTTTGTTTAAAAAATAATATTTATATTTTTATTTATTATATTTTATATATATTAAAAACATCCGCGTAATACGCGGGTAATAAACTAGTAACTATTATATGATTAACATAGCCGTGACACCTCTTATTAACCAAGTTAATCAAAAAAAACATACCAAACAATCATAAAATTAAATTTTGAAGAAAAAACATAAAAATAGTGAATTATATTAAAATCCTTACACTATGTTATTCAATTTAAAGAAAAAGAAAAGAACGGAAAACAAGATGAAAGGAAGAAAGAAAATACAAAATTATGGTTCATTTGTTTCTTTCACTTTCTTTCCACTTTTGAAGAGGAAGATTTTCATGATTTTTTATTTCCAATTTTTTTCCGTTCTTTCCATTAAAATGTTTAACTTTTTGTTACTTTTCCCTTTCTCTTTTTTTTCATCTGACTTTTCTCGTTAAGTTTTGTTGGAAAACATGCTAAATCTTCCACATAAGTTATGGCCTTTGTACTCTGCTTTGCCAGCATATCGATGTACTCTTAGCATGATCTAGTGAATCTGGTTGTGGTTGCTCTTCAGAAATTAGGAGTTAAGAATCCATAAGTCTTCAGAAAACCCATAAACTATAGCTGAAATTCCACCATCAAATCGATTGACTCCGTACCACGAAACCAATCTCACACTAACCGTATCTGGTAACCTTACACGGCGACTTCCCAATCGTATTCCCCCAATAACCTCTCCTCACCACAATTTCACCAACATGATCGCACCTCTAATCGCCGTCGCAACTTCCTTCAAACACTTAACCCCCAAACCGACGTGTCTGTTTCCATCACCAACAACAATGAATGCTTTGAATCTGGTTCTTTCTCCAGCTCGAGTTTGCTTCTGAACCGGCATGATCTTCATGACTTAGTCTTTTAACGAAGGATGATTTAGTGTTCTTTGATGGGGAGAGAACGCAGGTAAATTTCTTCAAGTTTCGTGATCTTATTATCTTTAACAAGACCTCCAAGTTTGGTTACAAGAACCCATTTCTGTTCATCGGCGTCACGACGACGGCCTCTGCCGCTGTCACTGCTGCCTCCTCGACCGTCGAATCCTCGGTTGAAGGCGTCGCGTCACGTTCTCCACTTCTCTCAACCGTAATTGTTCTCATCGGAGACAAATTCTTTTGTGACAAACTAAAAAAAAGTGAAAAAGGACTCAAAAGAATGGAGCAAAACCAAGTTCGGTCAGCCTGATCAAGTGATCAAAAGGCATCAAAAGGTTAAAAAGTGAGGCAGCCAAATGGGAGAGAGGCAGAATCGACAACTTTAACGGAGAACGAACATTTCAAATGGAGGGAATCTCGTTTGAATTTGATATAAAAAGACCAACAGAAGACGAATATATGGAAGCATAATTCGCACTTCAAGTGGTCTGTCGAAGGTGATGAAAATTCTTCGTTATTTCATTCAATGGTCAAAAAGAGACGCAGATCGAACAATATGAAAGGTCTATCCATTGATGGTCGATGGTCGACGGATATGCACATTGACCGAATATTAACCGATCCGAATCTGATGTGGTTTTTTTTTTTTTGCCCAAAAAACCCATTTTTTTAATAACCAGCTCGGATCTTAGTCGGTTTTGAAGCCAATAATATGTAATCTATGTATCCTTTTCGGATATAAAAAACCGCTTACAAAAGAAACCAAATTTTTAAAGAAAAAAATTCCCACTTTTTTTTTTTAATTTCAAAACTTTCAATCTGAGGTTGACTATTTTTTTTATCATCCATTTGATGAATCTTTCATTTGAGCTTTTAATTATAATAAAATTGGGCTTTTTAAATTATTTTATAAATTATATATTATAATTTATACATTTATACTTCTGAGTTATAAACTTATAAATATAATTAAGATAATAAAACTTCAGACAAATATAGTTTTACGACAATCAAATGTTTTATATTAAATTTGATTATAAAATTGGTGTAATAAAAAATCGGCTTTTTACCAGTTTTTTATCCGTTTTTTAACCTTAAGGAGTGACTTAATGAGGCCAACCTTAAGAAGTAACAGGTTTAAAAGCTACTGGACTTTGAGAAGCAGAACTTGGAAACTCCGTTATCAGATGTGGAAGTCAAGATCGGCGGTTTTTCTATGCAGAAGTTCTGTTACAAGAGGATTCAACACAAACGTAATGGGTGCGTGCATTGCAGATCTCTGGTCCGTCAAATCAAAGTTGGAAATAGACAAAATCACCATACAAGTTCCTATTCTCTTCTTTATAATCTTAAAACAGAGAGAAAAAAAAAAGGAACATCAAGACACTTGAAACGTCTATGCTTTCTGCCCTTCTTCAGCAGCGGCTTCGAAAGTTTCACCTGCCACGAGCTCTGGAACTTCATCATCATCCTCTTGTGTTGCAGCAGCAGTTGCGCCTTCAACGGCTCCGGGTGTTTGCTTCTGGAACTGCTCCGCTAACTTTCTCAAGTTATCCAAGTTATCAGGCCCTGTACACAATAATCAATCATGCACAAATCACGTTTTACTTTTTCCTTTCCTCAATTGCAAAACAAAAATCCGTGTGATAACATATGAAAAGGTTTACACTACTTACCCAATTGGTTGAGAATGCCAGGAAGAATATCTTGCAATTCTGAACCAAAAAATAGGAAATCAATAGTGTGCCAAAGAAACATGAATGCACAAAAAGAATATCAAGAATAGAAGGGGAACATACTCTTTGTTTGGGGAGAACCACTAACAACCCAAGTGTTGGCACCAATAGAGGCTTGAACTGAAGCAAAATGCAGAATATTAAACGTGTGCCAAAAAAAAAAAACTGATCATCTTTATCAGTCAGTACCTTTGGGGTTCAAGAACTGAATAACTGTCTCATCCTTGAAAATATTAACTTCCTCAATTTGTGGAATTGCATTTACCCCTATTCTTTTCAATGTGCTTTGCAGCCTTTTGTCATCTGTAGTTGTTGTTTTATGCACGGCCTTCTTCTTTCTGAAAACCATAACTAACGTATTAGTTCAATTATACAAGCAAATGAAGTCCCCATACACATTCAAACAGTTCAAGAAAACCTTCCACCTACTGCATAGCAACCATCCATATGAAGTTACATTACACAAACAGTACCACCAGGCATGACAATATGACATATAAGATCTCTTTGTTAATTTCCTTGATAATGGTTTAATTGAATGGTACTCGCTTGATTTTAGAAAAACATGTAAAACCAATTGATGATTTTGATATTTTTTCATGGGTTAATATTGAAAACCCCCAATCAACTTTTTTCATTTTCTCAATTAAGTCACTGAACTTTTTTTCTAACTGTTTAAGTCCCTAAACTATGTTTGTCTTATTCAAAAGTATATATTTTTGACCGGCTACCCGATTAGCTGGTACAACACAACTCATAAAACAAAAGGTTCAGAGACTTAATTGCTAAAATATGGAAAGATGGTGTGTTTTTTCCAACATTAATCAAGTAAACTAGATTTATTTGTTTGGTAGCTGGTCAATCAAGTCAAATATACACTTTTGAATAAGACAAAATTAGTTTAGAGGCTTGAACAATTAAACAATAAAAAAAAATTAGTAAAATAAAGAAAGTTGATAGAGTTTTTTTTTTTTAAATTAACCCTTTTTTCAACATCTATAATAGTCACGTTTAACATGTATGATTTTCTATAGGTGTCTCCTACTGTAGCATGCCCTTCCGATGTAAGCACTGTTGATTAACTTTTATAGAACTTTTCTTGTTGTGTAAGCTTATGAGTGTTCTCCTTAAAAAGGTGTAAATGAACAACAAAACAAAGAGAATCGGTCTGCCATAATCTACCTCAGTCCTTCTATACTTCATATCAGTGTTCACTTTATTTGGCATTCATTGTCTATTATATATTAGTATGTATGCTCAATCTACAAATCCACATCATAAACTCCACTATGGTCTCACATGTCAAACCACAAAACTGCTCATTTGGTTGTTTCACAGCAACTTACATTTCTGGAATCATGTTTTTCAACTATTTTTAATTATGCTCTAATACAGATTGAGCAAGTTATTCGCCTACCTCAACTACTCAAAAGGTACATAAAGAAAAAGGCCTGCAAGAATAATCTAATCATTTTCCTGCAGTAAAAAAGCCAAAGCAATATAATGGCCATTGTAAACTCCATGAAACATTACCTCCTGTAAGTCTTTAAGATATAAAAATAATATACACGTCTCTATGAAACACAAGCATAAAGAAAAAAACCTTCTTACGCTGCCCTTCCCACCAGTGCGAACAGCACCAGCCATCTTCATCAGCTTTTCTACATTCATCTGCCACAAATACAAGGTGTCAATATGTTTTGATATCCACACGTGGAAATAAGCACCAACTGCCTATTTAATATAGGCTTGTTTACTCTACGCCCAGGGTTCAATATATGAGAGTATGATCGTGGCAACAAGATCCCAGCATAAGTAAAAAAACATCATTAAACCTTCTCACGTTGACCTAATATGGCTTGTTGTAATCCACTATGGATAAAAAGAAAACTGACCTATGGATGCTATAGATCAGAAATAATCTAGTATCAAGTTTATTTTGGATCGCGGGTGTAAACGAGACGAGACAACTCGTGAGCTACTCGGGATGGACTCGTAATGACATGACTTTAAGTTATGCCATGTCACTTGTCCTCTCACCCGACACATGTTAACTGTTAAACATATAAGGAAACCTAAATTTGATCAAAATGAAGCGCAGCCATCAAGACAAGGGACGAAATCAACGAGACGTAAGAAAACCCAAAGTCAAAATCAAAATCTACGCAGCTTTAAACTTTAAAGGAAACCTAAGTGGTGAGGCAACGGTTTTAAAAATGATCAACATCTGAAAATCGAAACACATATCAATCGAGACCCGATATACAAATAGTTCAAAATCTGGAACATAATCGATGGTCGTTGGCAAAAGAGAGTGTCAGCAACAATATACAAGTTCAACTGATGAGCTTGCGGTGATGAACGCTTTAACAAGACAATAAAGAGTATGAAGACTCTAATCTCGAGAAAAAAAAAAATCAATTTTAAGTTCAAGAGAAAACTCAAAATTAGGTTTCGAGGACCAATATAATACTTCTATGGTTTGCCTCTAGCCATGTACGTATTGATTATAAAATGATTTGTACTGCAGCAGGGGAAGTGATGATTATTCAAATATTACAGCGTCTCTTCGTGCATAGTTTTGTACCGCTTCTTACGCATTTGATTCGCCTGACTTGTGAGTCGTGTCTACTACTCAGCTAATCTATACAAATAATAACTTGAGGTTTGAATTCTAAATACATTTCTAGGAGACTTACAACATATAAACCAGTACGAGACAACAGGTTGATTACACAACAGATATCCAATACACAAAGAGGATGAAATCAATCAAATTACAAATATTCATCCTTGTTAAGCTGAAATTGTTATTCATAAAGAAGAAGAAGAAGAGGGAAAACACAAAAACTGAGGAGAAGAGATGAAAGTACCTTGCCGAAATGGAAATGGAAATGGAGACGGGGAGTGAGAGGGAAAGCAGGAGGAGATGGATAGAAACAGTGGATAATAAACCCTAGGTCAGTTTAGCCTTCTTATTCTTATTTTGTAGCAAGTTTCATCCCACGTCTATAAGACAATTGCATAATCAGTCCCCAACTTTCAGCCTAGGTTGCAATTCAGGTTCCAAATAAGTAAAAAGGACCGAACATTGTAATACTTTGTATTTCACGAGGAAAAGAGCCCGCACGTTGTGGCGGGAATATGAATGTGTTCTGATGATTAATTAATATAATCGAAATACGAAAAGCAACGTATTTACGTATACATGACAATTGAAGTCAATCATGGACACAAAGATAATGACTCTGAAACAACTAATAACACATTTAGCAAAAGATTGAATTCATAAAAATTAGTAGCTTAGTAATAGAATTTGGTACAAGCATTTCCTCAAAGGAATGGTGGGCAGAAAATATTTCAACTAATAAGATTAAGATCAAGTAAGAGACAATCCATGTTACATAGGTTCAAATCATTAAACAAATGGGTACTTAACATGATATCTAACAAAATTAAACATGTCATGAAATTGAAAAACGCAATGTGCAACATCAGTTTCTCATAGAATAAGATTATTGTTAAAAAAAAGTTACTATCAACTTGTCATAATTTGATTGTAATCTAGACGAACCCGATCTTGATCCTTCAAATGCTTCTGTTCATAACCAATTAAATAAAATTAGTTGAAACTTGAAAGCACATAGAATTGGAATAATAAAATATGAGTTTGGTGGTTTCTTCTTTGCCTTATTCACGACCTCAAGGTAGAACTGCTTGAACCCTTCATATAGAGTAGTAGCAACAAGGAAACCAAACCCTTTAACAATGGTAGTGACTTCGAACGACAACTCACCCTCATACCTAAACAACATTTGAAAACGAAAACCTGAAAGGAAATCGAACCCTTTAACAATGGTAGTTTCGAACGACAACTCACCCTCATATACCTAAACAACATCTGAAAAAGAAAACCTTCAATGATGATTGAGCTACACCTAAACCTTCTGATTTGAACCAGAAAACCTTTAACCTTTGAACCCATCGATCTAAACCCGAAACCTTCAACCATGATACCAAAACCCACGACATTCAAACACATCGTCTTGCTTGCAATTGGATTTCAATTTAGCACCACTGGTTGTCGAAGATGATGGTTAGGCCTCGATTTAAACTTCAAAGAAATGCAAAGAGGAAAGATGGCGCGGCAGTTGCAGTGGAAAATTGAGACGAGTGCTGCTAAAAGAGAGCAATGATGGTCGCATGGTGCCATTAGGAGAGAGGAAGCACAAGTCTAAAAAAACTAAAAGAAAAAGAGTTGTTGAAAAATCAAAATACAAAAAAAAAAAAAAAAAAAAAATCAACAATGCTTATAAACAGTTTATTTATGAAGAGCTTATGAACACGACAATTCCCCTGGGAATTATTATATATAGTAATCAGGTAAATTTTATGCCTATCATTTTTCTTCATTTTACAAACGACTTCCATTATCAATTATGCAACCTTGGTTATGAAAGTATCATTTCGTTTTTTTATCGATCTATGTGTGTATGTCAACATTTATTTTTAACTATGCAATTTCATTAGATTCTTCATGTGTCAACACTATTTTTATCATTCGTCATTTTATTAAAAATCTTAATTTTAATACAAAGCAAATCCAGACTATTTTTATTTAAACTTATTTAAAAGCAAAAAAGTAGGATCTCTCTCTAGTCAGATCATAATTTGATCCTACTTTTGCTTAAACAAAATTAAAAAGCTACATATATATATATATATATATATATATATATAGAGATTTGGGTTCAAATGAGTACCACTAGTTTTGCGGAGTACCGGAGGTACCTCGCTTAAAACCATTTTTTTGAAATTTTTTTTCATAATCATGTTTAAATTAATAATATAATACTACTTGCAAAAAATCACACCTAAACACACACTATAACTATGTGAAACGTGCAAGTTCACATCAACTGCACTGTTGTGAATGTATGTTCACAGCTAAGTATGTTCACATGAATTTTTTCACGTTCACATGACTTTTAAGAGGCTAGAAAGTGTGAATGTGTGTAATTCTTTTACGAATAGGCTTATATTATTTGTATCTAAATTAATATGAAAAAAATTAAAAAAAAAAAACTTTTTTTCGGAGCATGTTCACATCTAAAACCCGTGTGTTCACAGGTACTCACGGTACTCTGCATTTTTTAGGTACTCACACGAACCATATTTTCTATATATATATATATATATATATATATATATATATATATATATATATATATATATATATATATATATAGAATATGGTTCGAGAGAGTACCTCCATTATGCAGCGCACTAGAAGGTACCACCTTAAAAAGAACTTTTTATAAATTTTTTTTTCATAAACATGTTTTAATTAGCATTATGAAGATCATATGTAAATTTCACATACATTCACATCTCCTAGCTCCTAAAAAGTGATGTGAACACACACTTACATAATTTTGAATACATGTGAACGCACATTTATGTGATGCGTGTTTTCATGCACTTAGAGTGTTCGGATTTACGTGAAATTCACATATGATCTTCATAATATTAATTAAAACATGTCCATGAAAAAAAATTTCAAAAAAAATACTTTTAAGACCGGTACCTTCTGGTGCGCTGCATAATGGGTGGTACTCACTTGAACCTAAATCTATATATATATATATATATATATATATATATATATATATATATATATATATATATATATATATATATATTAAAATTATTAAATAAAAAATTAAAACATATAGGTCGATCATCTAATTTGTGAGTAAATTTCATAAAGCGTTGTGTTTATTAACCTAAAATATAACTTTTTTACAATATAATTAAATTATCAACATCGTAAACAGTTGTATTGAAATATCCTTAAATGAGTTGTATTCAAATTTTTAACCAATGAGACTATATTGGAGTTTATACTAAATTTGTAGATAATAATAGTACACTAATTATTTTGCCATGTATGTTGCAAGTTGCAACAGGGGGTAAAAACATGATAGCTAAGATGTTGATTTTAAATCATTTATCTTGAAATAGTATGATTTTACAATCTTAATCTAAACGTGTCTCAATTTAAAATAGGATCTATTGATAGTATATTACATAATTAGTCTATTCGACCTAATTTATAAAAGCAAGTGACCTTAAAAAACCAAAGGGATTTCTCAAATTACAAAGGAAAGGGATTACGATTTTCATAGAATTATCGTTATTTATTAATAGAAAAAAGATTGGGATGAGAGGAATGGATGACTATTTTCATAGGACTGAAACGAGATAAAAATCTGATGTGACTTGCAAGATGGAAGGGATGACTCCCGTATGAACATTAACTGTATTGCACATGTTCTATACTTCTATGGAGCTAAATAACATCATAAGAGGATTAACAAAACCTAAGACCGAAAGGTATACACTTAGTGCTGGGCGGGGAAGCCCTCCACCTCAGCACACCGAAGCGGCTATGCCATCCTCAACCTGGGCCCCGAGCAAAACTCTCCCGCCATGTATTGTGTCTTCTCCACCTCGCAGTGGTTTCTCTCTCTCTCTCTCTTCTTTCTCTCTTTAAATTTAACGGGTTACAAAAAAATGAGTATTTCTAACGTAGAAAGATTGAAGAAATGGAGAGAAAAAAGTTGACGTGAGGCTAACGTGAACAAAAAGATGAGAAATGGCAAAAAGATGTCCATTGCAGATCTCTGGTCCGTCAAATCAAAGTCATAAATGAACATCACCATACATGTTCCTATTATGATCTTTATAATTAAAAAAAAAAAAAAAAAGAGGGGGGAGGGGGGAAGATTAAGACACATGAAAAGTCTAAGCTTTCTGTCCTTCCTCAGCAGCAGCTTCGAAAGTTTCACCTGCCACGAGTTCTGGAACTTCATCATCATCCTCTTGTGCTGTCGCAGCAGTCACGCCTTCAGCAGCTCCTGGTGTTTGCTTCTGGAACTGCTCTGCTAACTTTCTCAAGTTATCCAAGTTATCAGGCCCTGCACAGAATAATCAACCATGCACAAATCATTAATCATGTATTACCTTTTCCTTTCCTCAATTGCGACACAAAAATCTGTGTGAAAACATATGAAAGGTTTACACATACCCAATTGGTTGAGAATGCCAGGAAGAATATCTTGCAATTCTGAACAGAAAATTAGGAAATCAATAGTGTGCCAAAGAAACATGAATGTACAAAAAGACTATCCAAAATAGAAGGGTAACATACTCTTTGTTTGGGGAGAACCACTAACAACCCAAGTGTTGGCACCAATAGAGGCTTGAACTGAAACAAAATGCAGAAGAATATTAAACGTGTGTCAAAAAGAAAGCCAAAAAAACTGATCATCTTTCAAGATCGGTCAGTACCTTTAGGGTTCAAGAACTGGATAACTGTCTCATCCTTGAAAATATTAACTTCCTCAATTTGTGGAATTGCATTCACCCCTATTCTTTTCAATGTGCTTTGAAGCCTTTTGTCATCTGTTGTTGTTGTTTTATGCACAGCCTTCTTCTTTCTGAAAACCACAACATATAAGATCAATTATACATGCAAATGAAGGTCCCATACACTCAAACAGTTCGAGAAAACCTTCCACCTACTGCATAGCAACCATCCTATGAAGTTACATTACACAAACAGTACAACAGGCAATGATATATAAGATCTCTATCTGAATTTCCTGGTCCTGGATAATGGTTTAATTGAATAGTACTCGCTCGATTATTAAAAAAAAACATGTAAAACCAATTGATGAATTAATACTTTTCAAACCTCTATAATAGGTCATGTTCAACATGTATGATTCTCTTGAGATTTTTCTACTATAGCATGCCCTTATAATGTAAGCACTGTTGCTTAACTTCTATGATACTTTTCGAATGGGGAAGCTTATGAGCGTTCTCCTTAAAAGGGTGCAAATAAAATACAAAACAAAGAGAATTGGTCTGCCATAATCTTCCTCAGCTCCTCTATACTTCGTATTAGTTTTCACTTCATTTGGCATTCATTGTCTATTACATATTAGTATGTATGTTCAATCTACAAATCCACATCATAAACTCCTCTACCGTTCCAAATGTCAAACCACAAAACTGCTCATACGGTTGTTTGACTGTTTCACAGCAACTTATGTTTCTGTAAGCATGTTTTTCTACCCTTTTTAATATGCAACACTTATACAGATTAAGTTAATAGTCTACCCGAACTATTCAAAAGGTCCCAAAAAAAAATGCCTGCGAGAATAATCATTTTCCTGAAGTAAAAAGCCAATGGAATATAATGGCCATTGTAAACTCCATGAAACATTAGCTCCTGTAAGTCTTTACAATATATAAAATTAGTATAAACTTCTATATGAAAAACAAGCATTAAGAAAAAGGAAAAAGAAAAAAACCTTCTTACGCTGCCCTTACCACCGGTGCGAACAGCACCAGCCATCTTCATTAGCTTTTCTACATTCATCTGCCACATGTACAAAAAAATTGGTGTCAATATGTTTTGATATCCACGCATGGAAGTAAGTATCAATATGCCGATTAATATAGGGTGGTTTGCTCTGTGCCCAGGGTTTCAAAATATGAGACTATGATCTCGGCAACGAGATAGCAATAAAAGTTAAATAAAAACCTTCTTACGTTAATCAAGTATGGCCTGTTGTAATGCACTATGGAAATGGATAAAAAGAAAACCGACCTATGGATGCTACAGATCAGCAATGATCTTGTATCAAGTTTAGTTAGGATATAAAAAGACCGAACTATATCAAGCAGATAACAAATTGCTATGATCCAATAAGCAAACTTCTACAAGTAGATACATTCAGTTGAACCTAGTTAATACTTAATAGTTGAAAGTAAACCAAGGATATAAGCTAACACTAAACAGAAGTCATATTCTACTCAAGACTCATGAGCATCAAAACTACAGTAGCTAAAAAAAACTCAAATATAAAACCTCTACTTGAAACTTACAGCATATAAATCGACGAGACGAAATACAAAGTCAAAAACAAAATCCACGCAGCTTCAAACTTTATAGGAAACCCAATCGTTGAGGCAACAGTTTTCAAAATGAAAATCGATCAACATCTGAAAATCGAGACATATATTGATCGAGACCTGAAACCTGAATAGTTCAAAATCTGAAACATAATAGAATGCTCAAACCGGTTGAGGCTTCAACTGACACATGTACGTATTAATCATCAAATGATTTGTACTGCAGCAGGGGAAGTGATGATTATTCAAATATTACAGCGTCTCTTCGTGCATAGTTTTGTACCGCTTCTTACGCATTTGATTCGCCTGACTTGTGAGTCCTGTCTACTACTCTGCTAATCTATACAAATTATAACTTGAGGTTTGAATTCTAAATACATTTCTAGGAGACTTACAACATAAAAACCAGTACCAGACAACAGATTGATTGCACTACAGATATCCAATACATAAAGAGAATGAAATCAAATCCACCATCAAATTACAAGCTGAATTGAAATTATTATCCATAAAGACGAAGAAGAAGAAGAGGGAAAACACAAAACTTGAGGAGAAGAGATGAAATTACCTTGCCGAAATGGAAGTGGAGACGGGGAGCGAGAGCGAAAGCAGGAGGAGATGGATAGAAATAGTGGATAGTAAACCCTAGATCAGTTTAGCTTTAGCGCTTCTTAGCAAGACTTCCATCCCACGTCTATATATAGGGTGCAATTAGGTCCCAAGTAAGTTAGGTTTTGTAAATAAATCGAACTATCGATGAACCGTTTTGCAAACTCTTTGATGGGAGGAGGTTCGTTTATTTTCTTTCACTTATTAAATCAATGAACATGAATATAATGTTTTATTCGTTTGATTAAATGAACGAACTTAAACATAAATTTTGTTCGTTCATTATATTCGTGAATGTTTGGTTATGTTCGTTCATTTACATTTACTCGTTTATGTTCATTTGCGTTCGTTCATTTATTTGTGATTCAGTAAAGAACAGTGGCATTAAATATTGAACTTTATGAGATATTATTGGAGATAATTGATTGTATAATTTATTTAATGTTGTTCTTCTTTGCATTATTTAGTAATCCATGAATGAATTGAAATCATTCGAGAAGTTCTATAACTATTTATTATTGTGGGAATCACAATAAGACTTCAACAATATCGTAGAATATTACTGATGTCTATAGGAGATGGACATGTCAAGGTAGTTAAAACCAAACATACACGAGTAATTGTTGCAACAAGTATTAGAAGACTCGTATTTAGATCACTTCATGGAATTTAGTCATGAGTCATCTCAATTAGGATTGTCTACACTACCTGAGATACTTACAATACTCAGTATGTGTATTGTTGTCTCATAGGTCTAACCTAACATTATTCGTAATTGGTTGGTCATAATGGTTCAATCTCAGAATCAGTGGGAGTCATGACTTGGGGTGAAAGTAGTCAAAATGGAATTTGCACTTTTCTTTGAATAGAAAGACGTATTTAGGGCCACTCGGTGATTGAAACTAATATAAATGTGTGGTAACGTTCAGATAAGTTGTAATGTGTTCAAGCTAAATCTGTAGAACATCAATCGAGATCAAGTTCGAGAAACATAATATAAGTGTGGCGAAATTGATTTTGCTTCATGGCTCATGCAAATATCATGTCGCAAAATGACTAAGCCTAATATTCTTCTTAAATGTTCAATTTATGAAAATAACGCACCGAATGTATGAGGGCTTATGATTTGGTTATCCTAAGTGTTGGCTAGGGACCTCCTTAAACTAATGAATATAAATTGTTGTCTTGCAGAAGTGAAAATACTAGAAAGTTTTATGTGTTTGGTATCAGTTAAATTTATATTCAATGTCATAGTTTACTATAGGGTCATACACACGCCACCAGATAGTTAAATATTTAATTATTAAATAATTGAATCGGTTGAATAATATTTATAATATTGGATATCAAAAGAAGTAATCTATATAATAAAAAAACACAAATTGGCACATGGAAAAAAATAGACACTTAATTGAGAAAATGAGAAAAGTTGACTGAGGTTTTTCGTTATTATCTCTAAAAAATATATAAAATTATGTTTTATGTAAAATCAAATCAAATCATATCGATTATGTGTGTGTGTAAATTTAGAAATAAAAAACTTAAAATATTGTTAATAAAAAAAACTAATATTCATATACATTAAAAAAAATTAGATAAATAATATCTATGACAGATAATTTTATTTTTCTTTTATTTTTCAATAAGATTTAATATTTATTGTTTAATTTTTAAGTTTACATATATTTTTTGTAACCAATTATTTATTAAAAATATGCACCTAGTATGTGGGTTCATAAGCTAGTTATCAAATAAAATATGATAATTATATAGTTTAATAACGGGCCTAAATATTGAATAATGTATATAGATAATTAGTAAGGATTTATCTATTTATAAAAAAAATTTATAATCTATTTATGGATGATTAATGAAATTAATCAATTCATGGATAAATTTACGTACAGTATAGTGATTTTAAAATTTAATTACTTAATGATGGAGGTTTTATATTTAATTACCAAAAGGTCTTTAAATATGACTTTACAATATTAATCAATAAATCTAAAGATCCATTGATAGTATATTATGTATATAGTCTAGGCCTTTAGATATATTCCATCTAAATTATTAAAGCAAGTGACCTAAAGAATCACATGAGTAAAACTCAATACTTATGTTTGCTCAAAACTTACCGTTATAAAATGTCTTTTACACACACACATATATACAAGAATGTATTGAGTTGGGTTCAATTAAAAACCAGTATGTATTGAAAAACCTTGAGAATGAGCGTCATTGGATTCGGTGCACAATAGTTGACGCACAGTGCATCAAGTTGTAATATAAAAGTATATGCAGAATGACATTATAGTAAAACAATAAATCCGGTCAAATCAATTCTGATTTTACATTAATATAATATTTCATCCAGTAATTGCACATTAATTGATAAATAGAGTTACATAATACACTTTCAAATCAAAATAAATTTTTAATTGTCTAATTGTAAAAAAATTCATATGAATCTTCATTTTTAGCATCTTCATCATGTTTATGTTCATCACCTTCATTATTAAAAAATCATTCACATTTTGATGATGCGTTCTACCAAAATGATGATACATCAATTATTAATCAACAAAAACATACACATTTGATGAAGGACGGTTGTTCATCCACAAAAACCACGATGCACTAAAATAAAACGACGATGATGAAGTAAACGAAAATAGATGTATCATCTTCGTGTTCAACATTAACCCATAAATATGTACGTTCACCTTAACCTAGAAAATATGATGCACATTCAACATTATCCAATAAAAACTTGATGCATTTTCACTATTAACCTAGAAAATGTGATGCATGTAAACAACCTTAACCCATAAAGCTTCAATGTTCTTCTAGGCGTGATCAAATCTGCAAATTAAAGGATGGAACGATTAGTTAACTAATGTAAATCGTCTGTAAACACTACTCATAATTGGGAAAAGAGCACAAATGAATTAATAAAATAAGGAAAAATGATCTAAATTCAAGAAAAAAAATAGAATTTAAAATATTCAATATTAGTTAATTATGGTTCTAATCTCTATAACTGGTAAAATAAAAACTAAAAAGTAATTGATACATTTCGAATTCTTTATGGATACATGGAGTCATCTAGTAATAAAACCATTGTATTCTCTCTTTGTCTTCTATGATATCATAGATAAATAATCCATATTTGTTGATTAAAGAAAGTCTTCGTTAATTAACAATTGATTTCCTTTGACCGCTCATTCAATTGATTGTTATTTGGATAAAAATTAAACAAAATAGAAGAAAAAGCAACATGCTGCATTTTTCAAATAGACAATTTGGATTACTTGGTCAACTTCTATTAAATCACGTACATTCAAAATTAATTGATTATGGAATGGATGTATAATTTGATGATGACTTCAAATTAATTTTGGAAATTTCGTCAATCAAATTAAAACCTTCTAAAAATTATCACATGATTTAAGGAAATCATATCCTTTTTGTTAATTTAATTTAATTTTTTAAAAATAAATGAATTTTGCTTTTCCAAAATTACACTTAAAGATTTCTATTAAACCCTTACACACACAAATAGGGTTGAGTTCCGATAAAAATCTCTCAATTCCGTAAGAATCACTCCAATATTGGTTTTCAATATTGATAAAAAATCATAGTCTAACATTAAAATTACCTTTAAAATTTATATATATAAATTTATGCACCAAATGTAAAAATTTAAATACTAAATGAACAGACTTGGTCAAATGCACAAATTCGTAAATAAAATGGACAAATTTATCATAACGTCTGTCAATATTTACATAAATGTATAAATTTTAGCATCAAATTCATAATTTTTACATAACCAAAAGGTACATTAAAACTATCACGAAACTAAAATACAAAACTAAAAATGACTCAAACGAAGATGAAGATGTATATAGCTTCATCACATATAAATTTCTAATAGAGAAAATGGATCATGTATATAGAAGAGATGTTGGAATTGTAAAAATGATGTGTAGAGACACGAGATAAATGTATGTATTAATAAAGGATAAAAGAAAAAAGTTACACACATATATAACGGTCAAACGACCGTTCAGGTTAAAAAAATTGGAGAGTTCCGAAAGGCAAAGAGGGATGCCCATTTCGCGGCCGCAAATGGCCGGATGGTGTTCCCAATCGGGATGAGCCCATGTGGCACCCTGAAACCAATTCGGCATGTCACACTCTTCTAGTTTAGCAATATTATAAACATTCACAATATTGCAAATGTTGGATGGAGCTAAATAACAACGTAAGGAAATTCAACAGCAACCTAATGGGTGCATTGCAGATCTCTGGTCCATCAAATCAAAGTTAAAAATGAACTAAATTACCGTACATGTACCTATCTGTTGTTTATAATCTTAAAACAGAAAAGGAAAAAAAAGGAACATCAAGATACTTGAAAAGTCTAAGCTTTCTGTCCTTCAGCAGCAGCTTCGAAAGTTTCACCTGCCACGAGTTCTGGAACTTCATCATCGTCCTCTTGTGTTGTAGCAGCAGTCACGCCTTCAGCGGCTCCTGGAGTTTGCTTTTGGAACTGCTCTGCTAACTTTCTCAAGTTATCCAAGTTATCAGGCCCTGTACACAATAATCAACCATGCACATTATTGCACAAAGCATGTTTACTTTTGCCTTTCCTCAATTGCAACACAAAAATCCATGTGATAACATATGAAAGGTTTACACATACCCAATTGGTTGAGAATGCCTGGAAGAATATCTTGCAATTCTGAACCAAAAAACAGGAAATCAATAGTGTGTCAAAAATAACATGAATGCACAAAAAGAATATCAAGAATAGAAGGGGAACATACTCTTTGTTTGGGGAGAACCACTAACGACCCATGTGTTGGCACCAATTGAGGCTTGAACTGAAACAAAATGCGGAAGAATATTAAACGTGTGTCATAAAGAAACCCAAAAAAATTAATCATCTTTCAAGATCGGCCAGTACCTTTGGGGTTCAAGAACTGGATAACCGTCTCATCCTTGAAAATATTAACTTCTTCAATTTGTGGAATTGCATTTACCCCTATTCTTTTCAATGTGCTTTGCAGCCTTTTGTCATCTGTGGTGGTTGTTTTATGCACAGCCTTCTTCTTCCTGAAAACCATAACTAACATATTAGATCGATTATACATTCAAAATTGCAAATGAAGGTCCAATACACATTCAAACAGTTCCAGAAAACCTTCCACCTACAGCATAGCAACCATCCATATAAAGTTACATTACACAAACACTACCACCGGCCAGCCATGATATATAAGATCTCTTTGTTCATTTCCTTGATAATGGTTTTAATGAATGGTAATCACTTGATTAAAAAAACATGTAAACCCAATTGATGAACTGATACTTTTTCAACCGCTATGATAGTTCACGTTTAACATGTATGATTTTTCTTTAGATGTCTCCTACTATAGCATGCCCTTATCAGTCTGCTGTAATCTTCCTCAGTTCCTCTATACTTCATATTAGTTCACTTTATTTGGCGTTCATTGTCTATGATATATTAGTATCTATGTTCGATCTACAAATCCACATCATAAATTCCACCATGGTTTCGAATGTCAAACCACAAAACTGCTCATACGGTTGTTTCACAGCAACTTACATTTTTGTAAGCATGTTTTATGCAACTCTTATACAGATCGAGTAAGTATAAGTTATTAGTCTACCCCAGCTACTGAAACGGTACATAAAGAAAAAGGCTTGCGAAAATAATCTAATCATTTTCCTGCAGTAAAAAGCCTAAGCAATATAATGGGCCATTATAAACCCATGAAACATTAGCTCCTGTAAGTCTTTACAAGATATAAAAATAATATACTCCTCTCTGAAAACAAGCATTTAAAAAAAAAAAAAAAAACCTTCTTACGCTGCCCTTCCCACCAGTGCGAACAGCACCAGCCATCTTCATTAGCTTTTCTACATTCATCTGCACGCATACAAAAAAGTTGGTGTCAATATGTTTCGATATACACGCATGGAAGTATCAATATGCCAATTTAATATAAACCCAAATTATAGCAAGCACAAAACAAGTTGCTATCCAATAGCCAAACTTCTACAAGTAGATACATTCAGTTGAACCTAATTAATAGTTGAAAGTAAACAAAGGATATAAGCAAAACTACAGAGAGTTTAAAAAACATATAAAATCTTTCCTTGTTCCATTCCATGGAAACCAGATCATAACACGAATTGACAAAAAGGGAATCAACATTAAATTTGTACTATTACGCTTAAGAAAGTAAATCCAAGTATCCAACGCTGCAAAGCTCACGGAAGCATTTTGACAAGAAACGCCTAATGAGAGAAAGACAACTAATAGTTGATGTCTCAAACATATGTGATATTCTACTCAAGACTCATGAGCATCAAAACTACCGAGAGCTAAAGAACTCAAATACAAAATCTTCCCTTGTTGCATTCCATAGGAAACGGATCATAACACGCATTGACAAAAAGAGATTCAACATAAAATTGTACTAGTACGAATTAGAAGGTAAATTCAATGCTGCAAAGCTCATAGAAGCATTTTGACATGAAACACCTGATGAGACAAAGACAACTAATAAGCCAGTTGATGTCTCGAATTGATGTTGGCCAGTTATCGGTAAGGTTATAGAACATACTGGATAACTCAACAAGCTAATAACAGTGGACTAATTTTCTGTGACGCTTTTGCACAGACACAATGACATATTTGAAGGTAACTTTAGGTTTGATTCCTAAATACATTTCTAGAAAATTTGCAACATACAGCGCAGACAACTGGTTGAATACATTAATACACTACAGGTGTCCGATACTAAAGAAAATCAAATATCCAAATCAATCATCCAAAATGAAAATCGATCAACATCTGAAAATAAAGACATATATTCATCGAGACCCGAAACCTGAATACTTCAAAATCTGAAACATAATAGAATGCTCAAACCGGTTGAGGCTTCAACTGACACATGACACTTAAGCTGAACTCTGAAACCCAACACTTCGTTTCATATATTCAATTTATAAAAAAACGGCCATATCCAAATCCGAATCTATCAACCACTTCAAGAAAGTTAACTGTAGCTGCCAATCCCTCAACCAACTTCGTCTGCTCTGCTAAAGCTTGATAATATCGCTAATGGCGTGAAATGTGAAATCCACGACGGTCGTTGGAAAAAGAGAGTGCAGGCGACTACGAATCAGAACCGTATAAGAGTTCGACTGATGAGCTTGCGGTGATTAACGCTTTAGGTAATAAAGAGTATGAAGACTCTAATCTCGAAAAAAAAAATCAATTTTAAGTTCAAGAGAAAACTCAAAATTAGGTTTCAAGGACCAATACAATACTTCTACGGTTTGCTTCTAGCCATGTACGTATTAATTATGGAATGATTTGTACTGCAGCAGGGGAAGTGATGATTATCCAAATATTACAGCGTCTCCTCGTACATAGTTTTGTACCGCTTCTTACGCATTTGATTCGCCTGACTTGTGAGTCCTGTCTACTACTCTGCTAATCTATACAAATTATAACTTGAGGTTTGAATCCTAAATACATTTATGATTTATAGGAAACTTACAACATATAAACCGGTGCCAGACAACAGATTGATTGCACTACAGATATCCAATACATAAAGAGAATGAAATCAAATCAATCATTAAATTACAAGTTAAGCTGAAACTGTTATCCATAAAGACGAAGAAGAAGAAGAGGGAAAACACAAAAATTGAGAAGAGATGAAATTACCTTGCCGAAATGGGAGTGGAGACGGTGAGTGAGAGCGAAAGCAGGAGGAGATTGATAGAAATAGTGGATAATAAACCCTAGATCAGCTTAGCGCTTCTTATTCTTATTTAGTTGCAAGTTTCACCCCACGTCTATAAGACTATTGCATAATCAGTCCCCAACTTTCAGCCTAGGTTGCAATTTAGGTCCCAAATAAGTAAAAAGGACCGAACATTGTAATACTTTGTATTTAATTTATAGAGAAAATTACTTCGTTGGTCCTTTATGTTTACGCAATATGACTGGTTTAGTCCTTTAACATTTAAAATTACTCCAACGGTACTTTAAATAGAAATTTTGCACACCCTTAGTCCTTTAATCAAACGGACGTTTGTGAGAAACGTTAATTGTACTCACATGCTTTCCACATGAGGGCAAAAATGTCTTTTATGTGTCTTTTATACCACACATGTGTCACGTAGGCCCCTTTTTAATCATCTTCTTCCTCTATTCATCAACATTTCCTCCATTGGGAAAGAAGAGGCAAGTTAACAGTAGGGGAAATATTTGCAAGGAGAAGATGAGGAGGAGGAGGAGATGGTGATGGTGATGGAGATTGCGAGGTTAAAAACAGGAGCAGAAGGCTTTAGAAGAGGAGCTTGTAGGCATGAACAAGAGACTCGAGGCGACCGAACGACGGCCGGAGCAAATGATGGCGTTACTTTGTAAAGTCGCTGAAGATTAAGAGATTTTGCAGCGTATGATGTTAGAAGAAGTTCAGCGACCTAAACGGGCGAGCAAATGACGGTTAATCACTCCTCCGTCGTTGCCGTCCTTATCCACTATCGGAATATCGAATTCGATTAAGCTTGAGGTGGATGACTGCTGCCAGGTGGCCAGAGGAGGCGTAGTTTCATTACCGGAAGGTTATTACGGTTCCGGCTCGTTGTGGAGGTCGTCGATGTCGTCTCCTGTGACACCGTCGGCAGTTTGGCTTAGGAATAGCGACGTTCATGGCAGCGGCAGAGATGATGTTGCTGCTTTTTCCATGGAATCGGAAGCAATGAATGGCGTTAGCATGTACACAAACAATACTGGTGGCAATGATGGTGGTATGGTTTACTTTGGTGACGGATCCGCAGATCCTGATGTTAGACCACCACCGCCGTATCCATTTTCCCTCCTCGACGGCTGTTGAAGAAAAAACAAGAAGATCGAAGACATGGAGCAAATGTTGATGAATGGAGGAAGAAGATGACTAAAAAAGGGGTATGACTGTCACATGTGTGGTATAAAAGACACATAAAAAGACATTTTTACCATCATGTGGAAAGCATGTGAGTACAATTAACGTTTCTCACAAACGTCCGTTTGATTAAAGGACTAAGGGTGTGCAAATTTTCTATTTAAAGTACTGTTGGAGTAATTTCAAATGTTAAAGGACTAAACCAGTCATATTGCGTAAACATAAAGGACCAACGGAGTAATTTTCTCTAATTTATATTCGTTTGATTGATTACTATTAAGATGGATGTAATATGTGAAATCTGGATCAAAAAATTTCAAATGCTTCAAATATGTTGATTTAGTATCGAAATTGACTCTATTATTCTTTAAGACGCTAATTTACTATTATTATATTACTTTGAAGTGATTTATAATAACTGAACATTGTTTGAAGATGATGTATCGTGGTGTTGGGGGTACTGTTGTTTATATAAGCATGTTTGTTCGTTGACATTCGTTTATGTTTGTTTAAATATTCCTTTGTTTTCTCATTTATGTGTTAAACGAACGAAGATGAACATGCTCAATTCTTTTAACGAATGAACATAAACAGAAAAATCTAATCTATGTTCGTGTTCATCCATTTATTCGCCTAAGACAAACGAACATAAATATACCCGCATTTGTGTTAATATGGTTCATTTACAAATACCAAAGTAAGCAATACTAAATGTTCCTTTGTTGTGGGTCACGAGCCACGACTTAGAGGGTGTTTGGATTTGCGTTTGAAAAAGTGCTGTAGCGTTTTGGAAACTAATAATCAGATAATTGCTGTAACAAAAAGTGTTGCAGAAAATGTAGTGTTTGGTTTAGCTTCTGCTGTTTGATATCATAATTATCAAATAATCAGTTTTTAAAGTGTTTGGATTTGCGTTTTTACTTGTAAAATGACCAAATAATCACTTATGAAGCAAAGCTACAATTTTTAACTTATGCAAAAGTGTGGTAGGACAAACGCTAAACGCAAATAATCATTTATTAACGTATGCAATCCAAACACTTTAAACTAATTATTTGCGTTATTGTAACGTAATAAGCTGATAATCTGGTTCATAACGCAAAACCAAACACCCTCTTAATGACATGTGTGAGTTGATTTTTGCTTTTTCACTGCTTTGTATCACGAAGATATGAGAATTGGAGTGGTCAAACTACAAAGAATGTCTAGATTGGAGTGGCAAACTACAAAGAATCAAAGTTGTGACGAATGAAAAATTGAATCTATTAAAATTCAATTAATTTGGTTACATAAAAAAATTACTTTTTAACTCTGAAATAAAAAATATAATATTTATTTGAAGAAAAATATAATAAAACTCATCAATCTCCACTTTACGATTATATAAAGAACAGGTCATTTTGAGTTATAAAAATATCATATTTGTTAAAATCCAAACAGATAAAATTAGAAATTAATAAAATATGGTTATATTTATTAATAGGATATTATTTAATGGTTGCAAGTAGTTTGATAGAATAATAAAATGAGATGATACTGAAAAAAAAATCATGTTTTATATATTCTTATCATATTGATACCTCAACGTTATTTTTAAAAAAAATCATTTTAGACTTAGTTATCATGTTGATTTTTTTATTGAAACTGTAAAATTCGTTACCAATAACATGTTGTTAAAGTTACTCTAAATGACGTCACATTTTAGTTTAATATTTAGGGTTTATTATGAAAAAAACCAACATGTTTTCATGTTTTTTGCGTTTTCATCCCTCCATGTTATTTTTTTCCATAAAAAACCTTAAGTTATTCTTTTCTTTTTGGGTTAGTGAAATTTGGACATTAGAACCCGGTTTTTTAGTTTTTTAAAACCCGGTTCACAAATTAAAACCTGGGTCTAATGTCCAAATTTTGCTAAACCAAAAAGAAAAGAATAACTTAAAGGTTTTTATGGAAAAAAAATAACATGGAGTGACGAAAACGTGAAAAACGTGAAAACATGTTGGTTTTTTTCATAATAAACCCTAATATTTATATTAATATTCAAAAAAGCATCATGTTTTTAGAATTTTATTAATTTCGTCTTTAAGACAATTATTTTTCCATACAAAATTTCTTATAGAATCCATAATTTTAATTAATCAATTATATCATATTTTTGTAAATTATTTTAACTTCATGATTTAGTAAATGGCAAAAAAATTTCCAAGTAACTAAAATGGTTAAAATAAAAACATGTGTTTTTAATTAAAAACCTTAAATTAAATGGCACATCATATTTTTAATTTGAATAGCCTATTCCGGTAATGAATGAATTAAGAAATATAACAATGTAATGCCTAATATGGTTTAAAAAAACATAGAAAGTTAGACCGATAAAAATTGTAAAAACATGATAATTTTTTACGATATAAACCCTAATACAATTACCCTTTGATATATTGTAGGTAATTACAATATTGATTTATAAATGTTCTTACAACTCTCAATGTCTTTAACAGTTTAACCTCTCAATTCATTATTGAGCTCGATTAGTAAAAGAACAAATCAAGCAATAGCGCAAAACCGAAGCGTTCAAGAAAAATCTCTAGAACTTAATTTAAAACCAACAAAGTCTTTTGGACTTAAAATGAAGTTGGAACAAACAAGAAGAGGTATTTTTTTTCTTTGCTTCTTTTCAAGATGACCATTTTTTTACTAAGGAGTAGAAGATGTAATGCAACCTATAATTTAACCTTTGGATTTCAAGTTTTTACTCTTTTTTATTTCTTTCACTTTTTTTTCAAGGATAGTAGATGGAGAAGAACTATGAAGAGAATTGGAAAAAGAAAGATAAATATATAAAATAAGATCAAATTGTAGATTGAAAAAAAGGATAGTCCATCATCTGGGGGCCTCCTTCTGACCGATCTCACGGCCAACATGGATGAAGTAAATCGCGTAAGTCATTGCTAAGGGTCATGCAGTGAATTTTAATTTTGAACATCCACTATGCATTCCATATCCACAACCACTAGACTATTATCGCGGGGACGAATTGTAGATTAAAAAGCGTTGAACCTTTGTAGCTTTGATACCAAATGATATAGAACGTTGACCCACAAATTATATTAAACTTGAAACCTTCGTATGTGATAGACTAGGCAGCGAATAACCCAAAGATAAGAACTTCAACCAGCCTTAAGCAAATATTTGACCTGTTATTTATAGGACTAAGAACCAAAGGAATACGAGAATGCCACAAATATGTGTTCACAAACTTGATAAGTTCTTAAACTATTAATTCTCTTACAAGGAAACCCAACTCACAAAGATGAGTACATTCAAACAAGTGGTAGATTTCTTAAGGGAATGATTTGAAATACATGAAAGCCAACTGTTTATAGGCTTGAAAATACCAACTCAAAAAACACTTACATAAATTCAATGAATTATGGTGATCTTAATTCATGAACGTATACACTTTCAATGATTAGGTAAAAGAATCTAGACATTCTAATTCATGAACATAGACACTTTTTGCTTTCTTCCACTCAAAAAACAAAATATGCATTTGTGTTTTATTATTGGACCCAAATAGACTTCCAATGGACTTCAAAGTTCTTGCAATCGCATCTTGGGCAGTATGTGCTTAAATTAAGACAATTCTTCAAGAATATTTTATTTTGGACTTCTATTCTTCCATATTGCATCCTTAAGGATTCGTAGCTTCACCCTTTATTAATGTGTTTCATAACTTGAGGTTGAACACTATTTTTTATTTTTTTTTGTTGAATTTCTGCAACTAAGTTCGAAAAAGCTTTTTTGATCTTCTTAGCTCATCCTCTTGTCATTGGGTCTTCTTAAATTTTCATGGCATCTTTGATGGTCGTCAGGATCATCTCATGGATTTCAAATGATCTATTTTATAAGTACAAAGTAGACTTGGAAATTTTTTGTCTAATTAGTGCTTCCAATCGAATTA
This sequence comes from Centrapalus pauciflorus, assembly GCA_020465985.1. Classification (NCBI taxonomy): domain Eukaryota; kingdom Viridiplantae; phylum Streptophyta; class Magnoliopsida; order Asterales; family Asteraceae; genus Centrapalus; species Centrapalus pauciflorus. Next base: position 966,501 of record JAANYP010004494.1, on the reverse strand, counting down.
ATGCATACATTGAAAATAAATAACTTGTGTTAATATAAATTACTGTACACATAGAAGATATATAACAAATGATTATTAGCTACATGAATCTTAGAAAGTAAATAAATGAAGATAAAAGAATTAAAATTATTTAAAAGGAAGACCTGATACTATTTATCAAGTGTACTACATCTATATAACTATATATCTTAGATGTTAATATTTGTAATGCATCTATATATTTTAAATAGGGAGAATTTCATATATATATCCCTCTAAAACTGCATAATATCATATATACCCAAGCCAAAAAAAGAATTTCATATATATCCTTCTAAAACTTTATAATATCATATTTACCATATTTAAAACTTTAATATCATATATACCCTTTCAAACTTTTAAATATATCAAATATATCCAAATTATTTATTTAATCTTTTTTATTACTTTAAAACTCATAATAAATATTCATTAATAAAGAAATGACCAATCTACCCTTTTTATTTCTTAAACTTCATAATATCATATTTACCCATTTGAAAACTTTAATATCATATAATACCCTTTTAAACTTTTAAATATATCAAATATATCCAAATTATTTATTTATGATCTTTTATTACTTTAAGATATCAAATCTTTTAATTCTTGACGGAATTCAGCGATTCAAATATATCAAACATAGGACAAGTTTTTGGGAGGCCCTGTTGTATTAGGGGCTCTGTGCAGTAGCCCAAGTTACACATGATAAGGGTCAGCCCTCATGGTCAGTTAAGATGGTTTGATGATCCTCCATCACTCAACCTCGTTATCACAAGTCACAACACCCTTCCATATTTGATATTAATTATTATAAAATTTATTAACTTGATTTTCCTTTCAAATCTTCTCAATTATTAGAAAAAAGTTTTGGATTGAATGTAAGCAAAATTTTCATTTCAAATCATTTCTCTTTCTCACCATTAACATGACTCGAGTACCGCTCCGCAGCAGTCACAATCCGCTATAATTAAATGTTTGATTATTATAAATAGTTTTTCTTTATATCTTAATTATAAAAAAAAAAAAAAAAAGAAAGAAAAAAAATTGGGATGAAATGGATGACCATTTCCATAAGAATGGAATGAAACAAAAAATCTAACGTGACGCTGATATGGATGGAAGGAATGACTCCCTTATGACCATCGACATTGCACACGTTCAACACTTCTATGGAGTTATATAAGTAAATAACATCATAAGAGCATTCAGCAGCATCCTAATGGGTGCATCATTGTAGATCTCTGGTCTGTCGATTCAAAATTAGAAATGGACAAAATCACCATACATGTTCCTATTCTGTTCTTTATAACCTTAAAACAGAAACAAGAAAAGAAAGAAAAAAAAAAGGGGGGGGGGGGGGGGGGAATGAATTAAGACACATGAAAAGTCTATGCTTTCTGTCCTTCTTCAGCAGCAGCTTCGAACGTTTCACCTGCCACGAGTTCTGGAACTTCATCATCATCCTCTTGTGTTGTAGCAGCAGTCACGCCGTCAGCGGCTCCTGGAGTTTGCTTTTGGAACTGCTCTGCTAACTTTCTCAAGTTATCCAAGTTATCAGGCCCTGTACACAATAATCAACCATGCACAAAGAATTTTTTTTTATTTTTTCCTTTCCTCAATTGCAACACAAAAATCTGTGTGAGAACATATGAAAGGTTTACACTTACCCAATTGGTTGAGAATGCCAGGAAGAATATCTTGCAATTCTGAACCAAAAAATAGGAAATCAATAGTGTGCCAAAGAAACATGAATGCACAAAAAGAATATCAAGAATAGAAGGGGAACATACTCTTTGTTTGGGGAGAACCACTAACAACCCAAGTGTTGGCACCAATAGAGGCTTGAACTGAAACAAAATGCAGAAGAATATTACACATGTGTCAAAAAGAAAGCCAAAAAACTGATCATCTTTCAAGATTGGTCAGTACCTTTAGGGTTCAAGAACTGGATAACTGTCTCATCCTTGAAAATATTAACTTCCTCAATTTGTGGAATTGCATTTACCCCTATTCTTTTCAATGTGCTTTGCAGCCTTTTGTCATCTGTAGTTGTTGTTTTATGCACAGCCTTCTTCTTTCTGAAAACCATAACTAACATATTAGTTCAATTATACATGCAAATGAAGGTCCCCTACACATTCAAACAGTCCCAGAAAACCCTCCACCTACTGGATAGCAACCAATGGTTGCCAACCATCCATATGATGTTGCATTACAGAAACAATACCACCGGTCATGATATATAACATCTCTATGTTAATTTCCCAGTCCTGGATAATGGTTTAATTGAATGGTACTCACTTGATTTAAAATAACATGTAAAGCCAATTGATAAATTGATACTTTTTAAACCTCTATAATAGGTCATGTTTAACATGTATGATTCTCTTAGATGTTTTGCTACTATAGCATGCCCTTATAATGTACGCATTGTTGCTTAACTTTTAAGAAACTTTCTCGTGTGGTGGAAGCTTATGAGTATTTTCCTTAAAAGGGTGCAAATAAAAAACTAAACAAAGAGAATTGGTCTGCCATAATCTTCCTCAGTTCCTCTATACTTCATATTAGTTTTCACTTCATTTGGCCTTCATTGTCTATTACATATTAGTATGTATGTCCAATACTCCAATCTAGAATCCACATCATAAACTCCTCTATGGTTTCAAATGTCAAACCACAAAACTGCTCATACGGTTGTTAAACAGCAACTTATGTTTCCGTAAGCATGTTATTCTACCTTTTGAATATGCAACTCTTATTCAGATTGAGTAAGTTATTAGTCTACCCGAACTATTCAAAAGGTACATAAAGAAAAAGGCTTGCAAGAAAAATCTTATCAGATTCCTAAAGTAAAAAGCCAAAGAAATATAATGACCATTTTGAACTCCATGAAACATTAGCTCCTGAAAGTCGTTACAAGATATAAAAATAATATACACGTCTCTATTAAACACAAGCATAAAGAAAAAGAAAAAACAAACCTTCTTACGCTGCCCTTCCCACCGGTGCGAACAGCACCAGCCATCTTCATTAGCTTTTCTACATTCATCTGCCACATGTACAAAAAAGTTGGTGTCAATATGTTCTGATATCCACGCATGGAAGTAAGTACCAATATTCCGATTAATATAGGCTGGTTTGCTCTCTGCCCAGCAATTGAAAATAAGAGAGTATTATCTTGGCAACGATACAGCAATAGAAGTTAAATAAACATCATTGAACCTTCTCACATTGATCAAGTATGGCTTGTTTCAATGCACTATGGAATATGGATAAAAAGAAAACTGACCAATGGATGCTACAGATTAGGAATGATCGTGTATCAAGTTTAGTTTGGATATAAAAAAAACCAAATTATAGCAAGCACAAAACAAGTTGTTATTCAATAGCCAAACTTCTACAAGTAGATACATTCAGTAGAAGCTAGTTAATAGTTGAAAGTAAACCAAGGATATAAGCAAAACACTAAACAGATATATTAATTATTCTACTTAAACTCATGAGCAGCAAAACTACATAGAGCTACAAGCACTCAAATATAAAAAATTTTCTTGTTCCATTCAATGGGAAACTGATCATAACAGCATCGATAAAGACGGATTCAACATAAAATTTGTATTATTACGAGTAACAAAGTAAATCCAATGCTGCAAAGCTCACAAAAGCATTTTGACAAGAAACACCTAATTACCTAACGAGACAAAGAGAACTAATAAGCTCGTTGATGATTGATGTCGGCCAGTTATGGGTAAGGTTATATATTCCTGTTATGCTTTAGCACAGACATAATGAAAAATAACTTGAGGTTTGATTCCTAAATACATTTCTAGGAAATTTACAACATATACACCAGACAACAGGTTGAATACGCTACAGATGCCCGATACTAAAGAAAATCAAATCAATCATCAAATTACAAATCCATATCCATGTTAAGCTGGAATTGTAAGCCATAAAGAATAAAGAGGGTAATCACAAAATTTGAGGAAAAGAAATCAATTTGCCTTGGCTGACACGGGAGAAACGAGCGGTGGGAGAATGAAATCAAATCAATCATCAAATTACAAATTGAGCTGAAACTGTTATCCATAAAGACGAAGAAGAAGAAGAGGGAAAACACAAAAATTGAGGAGAAGAGATGAAGGTACCTTGCCGAAATGGGAGTGGAGACGGTGAGTGAGAGCGAAAGCAGGAGGAGATGGATAGAAATAGTGGATAATAAACCCTAGATCAGCTTAGCGCTTGAGTAGCAAGTTTCATCCTGCATCTATAAGACTATTGCATAATCAGTCCCCAATTTTCAGCCTAGGTTGCAATTCACGTCCCAAATAAGTAAAAAGGACCTAACATTGGATGAACCATTCGCAAACTCTTCCATTGGAGGAGGTTCGTTTATGTTCTTTCACTTATTAAATCAATGAACATTAACATAATTTTTTGCTTGTTTAATAAAATGAATGAACTTGAACAATTTTATTCATTCCTTAGATCTTCGTAATTGTTCGTTATGTTTGTTTGTGCTCGTTTAACTATTCATTTATGTTTTTTAGGTTTATGAGTTAAACGAACAAAGATGAATATGGCCAATTCCTTTAACGAGTGAAGGTAAACAGAAAATATACTGTTCATGTTCATTTATTTATTCAGTTAAATTCAAATAAAGTAGAACAAACGAACATAAAGTTACCCTCGTTCATATTAATTTGGTTCATTTACAACCTTACAAATAGGCAAATACCAAAGTAACAAATACTAAATGTTCCTTTGTTGTGAGCCACTAGCCACAACTTAATGATATGTGTGGGTTGCTTTTCACTGCTTTGTATCATGAAGATAGTAGTTTGGATTGGATCTTCAAAATCTTATTAGAATTAAAGTGCTCAAACTTCAAAGAGTCGAAGTTGTATATTTGAACTTTTAGACATTTGGAATTTGGAATTATAGTTTTGGTAATATGAACTCATATCCAAAAATTCAATTATTGATATCGAAACAAGGTTTTACTCGCCCGTGCGTAGTGCCGTATGAAATCGTGATTCTATACATACTATAAATCTTTGAACAATTATACCTTTATTGATAATACGTTTTGTGAAATATATATTTAGATGTATGTTGATTACTATAATATGTTATTTATAAGTTATAATTTACATGGTTACTCGAATGTCATCTAAACTAATGAGAATTGAATACAATAAAATTTAATTAATTTGGTTACATGGAAAATCAAATTTTTACTCAATTTTAAAATTTGTTACAAAATCCATGATTTTATTTAATCAATTATATTATATATTAGTAAATCATTTTAACTTTATGAATTTGTAAATGGAAAAAAAATGTCCCAATAAATAAAATGGATAAAAAATAAAAACATGATGTGTTTTCAACAAAAACCTTAAACTAAATGGTACATCATATTTTAACTTGAACAACCGATTCCGGTAATGAATGTCACAGTTTCAATAAGAGAAAAAACAATGTAAATACTAAAATGGTAATAAAAAAAGCATCGAAAAGCTAAATCGATAAAACTGTAAAAGCATATTAAGTTTTTACAATATTAACCCCAATACAATTTTCTTTTGATATATTATAAGCAATTAAAATATAGGTTAATAATTAAAAAAGCATCTTCTTAATCAAACACCAAATATAATAAAAACTAAATAAACCAAAAATATGGATAGGGAAAAAAAACTAAAACCGATGGGGAAACCAATTAAAATGGGGCGGGTTTTTCTCAAACCCGATTATTTTAAATGGGGATGAGATTTATGATGCTCGTTCCGATAACCCGATTAAATATCCGCTTATTTTTTACATAAAAATAAGTACCAGGTTATTACCCATGTATTACATGGGTTAATTTTAGAATTTGACATATATATATATATATATATGTATAATATAATAATTATATGAATAATATAGTTTGCTTAATTTTAGTTAGTTAGTTATTAAATTAATCCATATTAGATTTACATAGATTTGATTTGCTTTAAAATATAAAAATAAAATCAATAAATGATGTGTCAAAAGAAGAGAGCGACATGTGACAAATTAAATGAGAGCATGTCATGTGGCATTTAGTTACTCTTTTAAAGGTATAGCTAGATTTTATTTATACTTTAGATCATATATATATGTATCTTATTCTTGAATTTATATCATATAATAATAACTCATTTATATGTTTGTACACATATGTATAATTATTAGTCAAGTTTATAATTGTTTTCTTTATGATTTTATTCATTTACAACCTGTTTATGGTTTGAATCACCATAAATTTTACTCGTTTAGGTTAAACAATGATCCTGAAATAAAATTTCATCATTTAAGTACATGTTTATTATAAAATGGGTTTCCTGAATCCCGCGATTTTCCCACCTGCCTGATTAGCATCCCCGTTAAACCCCCACGGTTATTTTAAGCGGAGACGTGATGATCAATCTCCTCTTGAATCCTTTTGGTTGCCATCGTATCCAAAACTCACTAATTGGATCGGGCATGTTATTTGATTTCAAATTTTTTTAGTCCTCATAATTGTAATATTTTTTATTTCTAAGATACATTAACTCTTAAATTAAATACATTATTTAACTTGAAAAGAGTTAACTCATACTATGTTTGCCTATTAGTTATATATCAAAATCTATGTATACAATAAGGGAGAACACAAAACACCACATGACGTCACCACGTTCCACCTAAAAATTTAAAATACATTTTATCATTTTTAAAATAAAAAAAAAAGATAAATACAATTTATTACTTCTAATATCTATAAACATTAATAATTAATTAATTCTATCCAATTACCTAAATCTGAATAAACTAAAAATCGATTTGAATTTATCCTAAATCTAGGAAAATTTTGAGACTCATTATAATCTATTGACAATTTGACATCAACCATTCAACTAATATGTATGTGTGTGTCTATATGTGTATGTGTGTGTGTGTGTGGGAGGGGGTTGGGTTCCGGTAAGAACCCCTTAGTTCCGTAAGAACCACTTTAAAATTTTTGAATTTAATGCATAACATTATGCATTTGATGCTAAATTTTATACATTTGATAAATGTATGTATTTCATATAAATATTTACACATATCATGATAATTTTGTTAACTTTATGTACGAATTCGTGCATTAGACAAAATTTTTAATTTTCAAATTTGTGCATTTAACGTATAGTTTGATGATTTAAATTTTAATGTTATATTATTATATTTATTAATTTATTAATATTGAAGACCAATAATGCTTTTAAGTTATAAATTTAATTTTTAAGTTTGTGCATTTAATGTATAAATTTCTGCATTTTTAGTGGTTATCACGTTCTCAATTCTGTTATTACATGGACCCGATCTATATATATATATATATATATATATATATATATATATATATATATGTGTGTGTGTGTGTGTGTGTGTGTGTGTGTGTGTGTGTGTGTGTGTGAATCAAATGTATACGCGTCGCTTCTACGTTTCATCATAAAAGATAAATACAATTTTTTATTTTTAAAATAAAATATAAATACAACTCATAATTTAAAATCAAATCTTGATTATCAAATCTATATATTCATTGATACTATTTTATTTAAACAAAATAATTAAATCTTATATTATATATACTTATCTATATATTTAATTGAAATTTATTTTTGTTGCTTATCTCATTATAACATCAAATGCATACATGTCGTTTTTACGTTTCATCATAAAAAATATTTACAACTTTTTATTTTTAAAATAAAATATAAATACAACTCATAAATTTAGAATTAAATCCAGATCATCTATCTATATATTTGTTGGCACTATTTTATTAAAACAAAATAAATCTAAATTTTATATTATCCATACTTACCTATATATCTAATTAATTTTTTTTTTATGTTTATCTCATTATTATTATACAAAATCTATCTAATTCATTAAGGATTTTGCTCTGATTTTTTTATTCATTATTTAGAGGTTTGTTAAATTATTTCAATAATATTTTACATTCTATAATGTATAATATTTAAATAATTATTAACTCATATCACCTTCATAATATTCATAGTTTGTCATGTTTATTATCGAATTCTTCAATTATTCTAAAACTTATAACTTATTAAAAATGTTATTATTCAAACAAATCTGTATATTATACGGGTAAATAAACTAGTTATTAAATATTTGACAACGAAAAGCTAATTTATAAAAGCATATTGCATATCATTTTTTTAATTAAAATATCAAATTATATCAATTAAAATATATAAAGTTAGAAATATAAAATTTAAAATATTCACGTAATACATGAGACACTAAACTAGTATTAATATAATTTATTTAATTCTAAAATATACTTTTTAGTTCTAGACTTTATATATATATATATATATATATATGTATGTATGTATGTATGTATGTATGTATGTATGTATGTATGTATGTATGTATGTATGTATGTATGTATGTATGTATGTATGTATGTATGTATGTATGTATGTATGTATAGGGTTGGGTTCCGGTAAGAACACTCCTTACCGTGAGAACGTGAGAACCTCTTTAAAATTTGTGCATTTAATGTATAAAATTATGCATTTAATGTTAGAATTTATTAATTTGATAAATTTATGCATTTGATATAAAAATTTACGCATATCATGATAAATTTGTTAACTTTATGTACAAATTCATCCATTTGACAAAATTTGTGCATTTAATGTTCAAATTTGTGCATTTAGTGTAAAACTTGATGAATTTAAATTTTAAATATAATTTTAATGTTAGATTATGATATTTATTAATATTGAAAACCAATAATGATTTTAAGTTATAAATTTAATTTTTAAATTTGTGCATTTGATGTATAAATTTGTGGATTTTTTTGGGTTCTCACGGAATTGAAGGGTTCTTATGTGATCCCAACCCTATATATATAGGGGTTCGATTGAGAACTTTTGTGCATCGGACTATCTACCAATGGTGCACAAAGATCATTTAAGGGATATTAAATGTATGGAAATTATTTTTGAATTTAAATGTTTTTAATATAATTAATAGCTAAATTTGGTATGAAAATCACCATTAACTTCCTTTCTAAAACCATTCTCTCTTTCTCTCTATCTCTCTCTTAACCAACTCTTGCTTCCTTCCATCCTCGGCCACACACCACCATAGCACCGCCACCACCACCGGCAATCGTCAACCACCAACCACCACCACCATCGTGCACCTTTTCTCCACCGTCATCAATTTAACATGCACACCATTGTCATCTCCTTTATTTTCCGATACACCACTGTAACTGCACCACCCCCACCTCCCTTTCCCTAACTCAATTCATGGCCGCTGCACCACCGTCCTCCTCCCCACCGGCCATATATATATATATATATACATATATATATATATATATATATATATATATATATATATATATATATATATATATATATATATATATATAGGTTCAAGATCTATGGAAAACCATCTTTGACTGGAAAACTGGAAAACCATATTAAATGCACATGTTCATTACGGTAAAATGTTAAATTTAATGTACAACTACAATATACATATGTTCAAATGTGCATTATTATTGACTAGTTCACATACTTTACATGTTCATTAGGATAAAATGTTCCATTTCATGCAAAATAACAATATGCATATGTTCAAATGTGCAATATGCATGAACATGTGTATATTACGCATTTTTGCATGAAATTAAACATTTTGTCTTAACGAACATGTAGATGATATGAATTAGTTAATCATAATGCAATTTTGAACATATGTATATTATAGTTTTACATGAAATTTAACATTTTATCATAATGAACATGTGCATTTGATATGGTTTTCCAGTTTTCCAGTCTAATATAGTTTTCCATGGATCTCGACCCTATATATATATATATATATATATATATATATATATATATATATCTACGGCCAATAATCACCGCATTTTTTGAATGCATGATAAATTTTTGAATGATAAACACCTTCAATGAAAAACGCGATAAAAGGATGCTTTTTTGAATGATGTACACCTCCAAGATAAAAGGATGTATTTTGATGATTTTGGAAGAGATGAACGATATGCGTGTATTTAATTTTGGAAGAGATGAACGATATGCATGTATTTTGGAAGAGATGAACGATATGCATGTATTTTGATGATGAACGGTGAACGATATGCATGAAGAGATGAACGATTCATAAAATTTTTAATTTAATTACCCTTTTGTCATTTGATCTAACCCACACATTCTTTTCATCCAATGGACAGTGGAGGTTCTTTTGCACCTCGATGCACAAAAGTTATCACTGGAACCTCCCTCTATGTATATATATGTCCTTCTTAATTGATATTTATATAGTTATTTTAGTTCTTTAATTAAAAGCTCCCTATAAATTTACCATCGTGATATAATACTATTTTACATGCATTCAAATAGAAATATATATGCATATTATTGTTACTTTAAATATTTGATATATTGTAGTTTTTTATAAATTCTTTTTGAAAAATCGGATTATTCAAAATCGCAAATTTGAATTCGGAAATTCGGGATGCTTGTTGAAAATCCACTTCCTTCCATTATCCCAAAGCCAAATCCTAACTATAAATAAAATTTGTACGCAAGCGGCCTTATATAACCAAATAACTGACGCTAGCTAGGGTTCAAATTCATCTCTCATTTTTCCGCTCGACGTCCGTCAAGGTAAATAGCTAGCTAGATTTCTCTTTTTTAATCTATATCTTATGTACAGGATCATGATCGATAATACCTACTACATATATTGTTAATTCATCTTAATGTATGTATGTGATCAACATGATTTATGAAGTTTGTTAGCATTTGAACGATCGATATGCATATATTTTGTAGTTTAGTCTACCAAATTGAGTGATTTTCTGTTAATTCTTTGTAGATTGTGCTGTATCACTTTGAGTTATTGCATGTATGTTACGTTGTTTAAGTAAGAAACTCCGAACTGCAAGAGATTTTTTTGAAGGTGCTTACATTATGTAGGCAATTGTTTTGCCGATTACTAGCTATGTCTCACTATATATATCGAGAGTTCTTTCCTTAACACAAGGCCATATTGTTCCAATTTGTCATAGCTGCAAAAGGTGGCAGTGTAAACCTTCTAGCCGAAGTGGGGAGAAAGTGGAAGCTTAAGTGATGCTTATTTTAATACACCACATAATAGTAGTTTTCAGATTATGTTGATATATAGGACATAAGTTTTTGATAGGCTTACCGTTCTATCGATCATTATTTCATTCTATATCATCTGAGGAGGCAATTGATTAGAAAGAATCATTCCAAGTTGAAAAAAGTTTGATTGATAAACACGATTTAGGAAGAGTTTAGAACTTGAACTTCCTGCTTGATTCTTAAAACACCAATCCAACAATTATTTTCTGATTGAAGCTTTCAGGGACAACTAAGTCCTATGTGGCTGATCATATAGACAAAAGATTTGATATGGTCGGGGTATGTTTAACACGTACTTAGGCATGAGGATACTTAAAAGGACCCAAGTTTGATACGTTTAGAACACTGCAGTTAATTTGAAAATGTCTGTGGTAGAAACATGGCATGGTGATTTTCCTTGCTCTTTATTTTCCCAAATTGGTATGATATTTAGTTTGATGCTAATCCTGGTACTTCTGAAATGTTATGTTAAGCATGTATCTGTGCATCTGCAAGCACAGAGTATTTGAGTGCTGATTTTATTCTCTTAAATAAAAACTTTTTCTGGTTTATGAGTAACTAAGGTATAGTGGGAATGCAATGAAATTTCCAACAGAGTATTACTTGAAAATTACTACAACTTTACTTATATATTTGTGGGTCATGGTATTGCAACATTAACAATCTCATGCAATCAAATTGTCCGTAGCGTACTTTGATAGTCTATACACAGGTCATGACTCGGCAATTGCCAAGATTTGTTGATCGGCAAAACTTTGTCCGTATGGACCGTTCACCGATTGACACCGAATTATAACGAACTAGCGTTCTCCAAGTTGCACAAACATATATCGTGTTTTCATCCTCTACTTATTTCGTTATGTGTCTACGTGAAACCCAAAATTGTAAAGAAGTCCCATGGTTTTGACCGTTTTGTGTTGCTAGGTTTTCAGCATGCCTGGTAGCCCTGACGTCAATGCAGTTGTTTTCATCTCAGTATTTAGTGTTACTTTTGATTATTAATTATGTTTGTCTGTGTAACAATATATTTGTATTAATCTATATATTATCCCATTTGTCAGTGTTTATCTTTTTTTTGTTTATAATGCAATGCAACAAGCCATTTCACAACACCTGGATCAACATTTTGAGTAGTTTTTTACACTTAATTTTCTGCACAATATACTGGAAAATACCAATACCACCTTTTCTGTACTTGTGTCAGATGAATGTAGAAAAGCTAACGAAGATGGCTGGTGCTGTTCGCACAGGTGGAAAGGGTAGCATTAGAAGGTTTTCTTTTCTCTTATGCTTGTGCTGTTTAAATAAGTGTGTATATTGTTGTCATATATATTGTTTAGTTAATCTAATTGTAAGTTATTTGTTTTGGTTTGACCTGCAGAAAGAAGAAGGTTTTGCATAAAACAACAACTACAGATGACAAAAGGCTGCAAAGCACTTTGAAGAAAATAGGGGTAGAAACGATACCACAGATTGAGGAAGTTAACATTTTTAAGGATGACACAGTTATACAGTTCTTGAATCCCAAAGGTACTGATTTCAATATATAAGAGCTCTGTTGTTTTGTTTCCCTTTTTTCCCCCCTAACACACAAGCAATGTTATTTTGTTTTAGTACAAGCCGCAATTACTTCAAACGCAAATACTTGGGTCGTTAGTGGGTCTCCCCAAACAAAGAGTATGTTCCCTTCTTGTTCTTTCTTTTCATGGTTTGTGATGTGTACACTGCACTGAGTGTGCTATGGTCAGTTTTATCAATCTCTTATCTGGATTTTATATAAAGCGTGCGATAATTTTTGTCCCTTTCTGTCATTTATTTACTGTTCTCTCTGAATAAGAAAAGAACTTGTAGTTTTATCTATCTCTTATCCGTTACTTCTGTTTTTTTTTGTTCTTCAGAATTGGAAGATGTTCTCCCTGGCATCCTCAACCAATTGGGTATGTGTAGAACTTGTGAATCTTACCCAGTGATTAATATGTTTTCTAATTGAGAAAAAGAATTAAAACGGAAATTTGTTGATGATCATCTTGTAAAGGGCCTGATAACTTGGAAAACTTGAGAAAGTTAGCAGAGCAGTTCCAGCAGCAGACAGCGGGTGGGGCTGAAGGCACTGTTACTACGACTACGGCAACACAAGAGGACGATGATGAAGTTCCAGAGCTCGTGGGAGGTGAAACTTTCGAAGCTGCTGCTGAGGAAGGACATAAATCGTAAGATACATACATACATAGTCTGGGTTGGAGCTTGAGAATATCATGGGCAGGGCCATTATTGTCGTTATTTTTTTTTGCTGCTTTTGCCACTCTTTTTTAAAATTTTTCCATGATGCACAAACACTTAGAAGTTCTAGACTTACGGAATTAGTTCTGCATGGTTTTACATTTTGAAAGTTTACAGGGAAAATTACTTGTAATAGCAACCGATTATTTTTTTCATTTGAAAGATCCAATAAATTTTCTTGTCATTATAGGCTAACAAAATATCAATATCTTCTATTTTAAGAACTAGAATGACTTGTTGGTTACCTCCAAATTACAATATAAAATACTTGCCTGTTTAAAATGGGAAAAAATAGTTAGCCTTAAATCACAATAAGAAACTAGTTGGCCTTAAACACCAATAAATAAGTTTTCTTGATAGACAATAAGATTATACTTTAGTAGTTTTTAATGTTGGCCTTAAAATGGAAGAAAAATGAAAATTCAGATGATTACAAACATTTTGTGATATCAAAAGAGTAGTTGCTGTTCAAAAAAAAAAAAAAAAGTAGTTGGTAAGCAGTTATAAATATCATATTGTAATAAGTAATTATTAATCAATGACTCTTGTCATTTTCAAAACCTTTAAGAAGAGTTTGATGTTCTCTTGTTAGCAAAATTTTATGTTAGTCAATAGAGGTCATCTGTTTGAGAATCCAAGATCCAATTCACATGTAAGATTGATTTATCGTCAATCTTTTAACTAATAATAATAATAATTATTATTTTTATTACAAAGAATGCAAACCCATCAAAACCAGACCCACGTGATTCTCATCTGCAACCCATTTCGATCCAACTAATAACCAAGTAACCTGGTGCTAGTAGGCTCACGGCTCATGCTCGAACCATATATAAATCATAGATTGTCTCCTGACTCGCTTTACCACATTAAACTAAACTACAATCTCAACACACCACTTATACATCTCCTCTCGAGGCACAGGGATCATAAGTGTTACCAACCCACTTGTGGCATCATAGTTGAACTCGGTATCAGCGCCATCCACGCTGCACTTGAGAGGGCGTTGAGATGAATAGGCTCCAAATCGCCCACATCCTCGGACTCTAAGTGCCACTGTGGCACTCACTGCTCGGGTTTCGCTTAGAGGAGTGGACTGGTCACCATCTACTTCAGATCTTGAAGCTAAATGGACTTCAAATTCCTCCACTGCAGCACTGCTATTGAACATGTCAAGCAATCCTATTGGTGCGACCGAGATGTTTTCTGCTATTTCCTGTTAGAATAGATTAAATAAGTTAAGAGCCTTGTCGGGTACATATAAATATCGAGCTGGCTTGCACGACTTAAATGAAAGAGACTAACCTTTAGAGGACAGAAGTGGAATAGTTCATACTCGAGAACCTTGAGTGTTACAGGCAATGACACACCTTTTGGTAACCTAATTACCTCTCCTGCAAAACAAACAGCTTGAAACATTATGATCTTCGAAAACTTGGTGAATTAATTAAAAAGTTTGAAAAGGGTGCGGTACCTGATCTTTGACAATACACAGCTGTTTCCCCATGCCAATCCTGACCAGCTACTTGAGTTAGGGCATCCACATCGGTGGATTGCACAGAACCAGTAAGAATGCCAGGAGACGCATCATGGATACGGGTTTTCTTTTCAATTTTGCACCAACCAGCACCCTGGCAGTTGAATACACCCACCACGCCAGCACACTTATTCACATTCCAAATCTTAAGCAGACTGTGGAAACATAATAGTCAATATAATGGCAAGGTTTGAAGGACATAAAACAAGAATGATTAACTGAAACGTTGGAACAAATAAAAAGACCTGATTCCATCTCTAGCTGGATCAACAAAGAGGCAATCAAGTGTGGGTCTTCCGGGCAATTGGGCACGAAGCACTGATCCATCTGGGAGTACCAACTTCTTTAATAGACCAAAGTTGTGGTTGCCAGGCTTGTCACTACCCAGAGAGACAAATAAAAGTAGCTTTAGTTAGTCTATGGATTCTATGTGTTTATTCAATAAGGCAAGAAAAATAATAAGAAGAATCATATACAAATACCTAACATAGATGGAACATCCACCAATAGATCGTGCCGCTGCATGATAGTCAGCCGCTGGATGAAGACTCTGAATGTTTTGTTTATGAAAAGAAACTAAGTTAGCTTTAAAATGTTCGGCCTGCCTCATTCAAATTGAAGTAAAATTGCTACAAGACAGTATACTTACATGGAACATGTCCCAATCAGGTTGCATAAATTCCCCAAGAAATAATGTGTTATAGGCCACAGAAGAAATATGGATGGTGTGGGAAGCAGGATCATGAGGGTAGAAGTCATCAGACGCTCTGATGATTGCAGTTTGTTTAGCACTATAAAGCCCATCAGTGTTGTGACACATACATGCAATGCAACCATTATCTTTAAAATTCTTTGCAATTGAGGCTTCCAGAGCCTGGACGTAACTTCGCGTGAGAGAGACTCTACCACCATGGCCAGCCCCAAGGGTTTCTATTATATTTTGAACATCGACTTTGACTCCATCAACTCCGCACGAAGCAAGGTATGCATGAAGCTCGTTGTAGAAGTTGAAAACCTTCCTTGGGTGAACCAGACCTAGGCCATGAACTGAAAGGCTGTCCATGACGATGTCTGGCTGGTTTCCTTTTACACCCGGAGATTGAATTGGGTAGGCCAGAGCAGGGTCATAATGTTCCATACCTGCAACACTGGGATTTACACCACCCCAGTAGCCTGCTAGAGCATGCCAAACATATACATACCTGCAATAACCCAAGTAAATTTAGTCTACGGCTTGAATGTTGTCAATTAGAAAAATAAAATCAAATGCAGCGCGGTGAATGAGCATACTTGACATTATGATGTTCCTTGGCTTCATCTACGACATGTTTTAAACCTGGGGCATGATCATCTTTCTTCTTTTGGAATTTCTCATTCTCTTTGATTCCTGTTAGTCTGTTTGCAAACCTGCAATATTTGAAGGTAAAAGTCAACATAAGCAATAAAATTCAAGAGAAGAAAGAATAGTAGGAGCATTCCTAAAGAACATCCAATAACAACTTCTTGGTGCAAGTCAAATTGGAAAGATTCCTTACTGTGCTCCTTCTTGCACAACAACATTAGAGTCCTTGTTCTCGTTCCCAATTTGTTGCCAGCCATCGTCTATGATTAGGAACCGTGGTGGAGTCCCTCCCTCTGATAAGCTGCAATAGTAGCCAAAGGAAGTTCATTTTACAATGCTTGGGCTCTCTTTATTTTCCAAAGATGACATAAAGTCATAAATTAGATGAAAAACTTAAGATGGGAAACACCTATTCAACTAATTACCTTTTGAGGCCTTCTTCAACACCCTCTGCAGTGACATCAGTGTAGAAAGCATCCCACGTGCACCAGCCAAACCAATCAAGTATTCCGGGTAACTATTATATCAACAAAAAAATGTCACAAAATCAAAGATATGATCCTCCTTTCATTTAGGAAATTTCATCAGGAAGTTCTCTTACCTTTTTCTCCTCTCGGTGATGAAATGTTTGCATGTGGTTCTCAACAGCCCTGATCCAGAAACACATTTAAATTCCAAGTCAAGCAAATAGGTCTTTCTGAGTTCCACTATTCAAATAAATCCTCCATTCCAAAAAGGGAGAATATGTGTTTTATTTTGTAAATTTTAAATAGTTTGTAGATTATAAAATAATTGATATGTACACTAAAATGCGATAAAGATGATAAAAACTGATAACTTACTTTACAGCCTGTGTGATGACCTCAAAGGGATTTGTTCCAGCATGCATGTAGACAAGGTTAAGCCCTTGGTTGGTTTCAACTGCATGATCCCCTGAGTAATAAAGAACCATGCCAAATATTAGTTAAGCCCTCAAATACTTGACTGAGAAATGAGATTATTTTAACTAGAATGTCTAAATTGCACAATCAAAGGTGCCCAATCAAATACAAATCAGATTATCCATTTTTACTAACCACTCTCAAGGCAAATCTCTAGTTCATTCTTGTCATTGCCCTGAAGAACAGCCCTAAACTGGCCTTCCAGAAGAGGAAGGAATACGGTATAGATTGTGGGACTGTTATCATTATGGCCTTCATTGCCGTCTTTGCACTCGACAAGCATAAATTGAGTCTCTAGAGGAATATCCTTTCCGCATGTTCCCATTCTCTGAGTCATCCACCATAACTTGAAACGGAAACAACACATGAATCGAAGATCCCTGTTATGAATCAAAGAAAATTATGTAAGAACTTTCTCAAGACATGTATATTAAATATTAGATCCTAAGTTGAATCTTTTCCCTATATGCTTAAAGCTTAAATACCCAACACTCCAAAACATACATGAGTGAATATCTTTATATATATATATATATATATATATATATATATATATATATATATATATATATATATATATATATATATATATATATATATATATATATATATATATATATATATATATATATTCAACTAGCATTAAATTATCTACTCTGGCCATTGTCTATCTAGCAAGAATTTAGACTCATATCCATTTACCCAATATCCAATATGATAATCAAATTACAAACGGATTCTCGATCTTACTCTAGGACTCCCACTGGAAAGACATGGAGACTTTTGCTATTTGAAGATGTTGCACCAATGAATGCACCAGTTACGAGTCCTGAGCCTGCTCCTGGAGTCAGCACGATGTTTTCTGGCACTCCCTTAAGTATTGTTTTCCCATGGACAACAAGGTTGCCACCATCAATGGAGATCTTTGGCGTAATCGTCATCTTTGTGCACGTAAGCAGTGTCTGACGGTTAGCTACATACGTAATGAAGAGCATAAGCACATGTACAACAAGCAAGATACAGACAAAAAACCTGATCACAAATTCTTCAGCCAGGGACTATAATGACTAATGGATAGCATTTTATTCTATATGTGAATGGTAAAAAAAAAAAATTTCGGATGAATTATGGAAATGGTAACATATTATCATATTTTTTCAAGTTTATGTAACATATTACTTTTATGTTATAAAAGTGTTAAATTGTGTTGAAATGACAGTTTTTTATCCTATCAGCCAAACTTTTTGACAAATCATAGGTAACTTGACGTGACACTTTTTAAAGATTATCAGTTACCTGATGAGGTAATCTGTTACCTTACTTTGTGTGTTTTTATTAGTATATTCCCCTAATTGAAAAGAAAATTAATATGTTACCCAAATTAGAAATTTTTTTTGACAATATTATATATTTTTTCGTAATTAACCCAATTTCTAAAATTACAATGAAAGATGATGGTAAAAATGCATATCAAGGAACCTTTTCGGTAATTCGGTTGCAAATTATAATTCGGTCAATAATCACCATATGTGACAATTTCTAAGAGTCCCTTACTATTTGACGATAAACTACATACCTTTGTACTCGAATAAAATCCGACATGGCATGAATGTTAAACAAAATAACCGGTTAGAACTTTTACATGACATTTATGTTAAATTTATGTATAATATCCTCATCCTCTAAATATAATGAAATATTTAACTTATATGCCACGTAAGACTTCTAACTGATTATTCTTTTAATATAGAAGTTATGTATAACTTTTACCTGGTTACAACCGGTTAAATATAAATTTAATGATTTTAGTCGGTTGAAGGATTTATGAGTCTATTAAATAATTAAGGAACTTAGTCGGAAAAAAAAAAAAGAAAGACTACTTCTGGACTTTTTATGTAAAAATCCTTTAGTATAATAATATAATTATAAAAATAATATTAATAATAGGTGTCTTGCTTTAAGAAGCAATATGTTTCGCATGGACTTGTTTAGTTGTTTTATACTCTTATATACATTATCTTTGTGAACTCTGAAGATTACAAAATAGCAGGAATTTGAAGATCTAGATAATTGCGTCTACGAAAAGGTAAAGTATCTTACCACCTTTTCATATAGAAGAAAAGAGCAAGAAGAAATTAAATAACAACATTTTCCTTGTTATTTCCCTTTTTATTTATATAACTTACAAGAAACAAATTAATTGGGAACTGGGAAGTCACGGGTCACAACTCACAAGAAGGTTGCTAAAGGGTGCATCAATTTCGTCAGATAGTTGTGGAGAAAGCGATCCGATCTAAGTCCCCAAACAAAGATTAAGTCTAAACTCAAAACTCAAGATATCAGTTCAATTCCTTACAAATAAAAAATATATAAAACACACAAAGCACACAGGCACGCAAAGTAGAAGATGATCGAGCTGAGGTACGGTGCTAAGAGTTAAAAACTTCAAATGCACAAATATACAAATGATCGTAGTTCTAACTTAACACGATAAATCCCACAAAACCTAAATAAAATCACGAATGAGTTCCACTGTAATAAGATGTACAAAGCATATATATAATTATTTTCGCAGCTCACCAAATTTCAATCACAACAATGATTACTTCAAGGGTAGGATATCAATCAACAACAATAAAACTTACCTTTCTCTTAGAAATTGTTCCTGAACAAACAGCTTCTTCCGCTGTAGCTTCTCGAATTAAGCTCCCAGATTACAACCAAAACCTCTGCTTTGAATTGTGATTAGTAAACGAACGGATCAGGTCAGAGGAATCGCAGTCCAGAGATAGAAAATGCGAATCTTCAAACAGAGATTTGGAAGTAGAAGCAACGAGAAACCCCTTTGATTTTGGAGAACGGAGGACGTTTAAACTTGAGAAGCAAAACAGAGTGCGGGGGGAAGGGAAGTTTTATACTTTAAATAGCCGTGAAGCGATTGAATGTCAAACAAATCGACGGTATATTTTATGCCACGTTGGATGATTGGATATTATATTTAATTGAAGACAAAAAATATATAGGGATTGTAACCATGTGAACCGGTTCGGGTTGTGTCAAACAAGTTGTAACTTGTAGCAGATTATATAGATATATCTGAATCTAATCTCTTCTCTATTATTAGAATAATGAAATGATATTCCATTTTGACACACTACAAATATTCATTCCTTACCCATTTCATTCAAATACATACAGCGTCTCGAATGCCATACTTGTAGCACATCTCTCTCTCTCTCTCTCTCTCTCTCTCTCTCTCTCTCTCTTCTCTCTCTCTCTTTCTCTCTCTCTCTCTCTCTCTCTCTCTCTCTCTCTCTCTCTCTCTCTCTCTCTCTGTGTTTCAGGTGCTGTTTGATTTCATAAGAAGTAAACAGTTTGATATCTGATTTTATTTTTGATTAACGAGAGATGATCCAAATAGCCTTTTTGTTTTATAAAATTATCGGATTTTGTTATTTCTATTAATTTTATATAAGTATTATATTCACTTATTCAAGTTACAAGTATTGTAAAAGTAACATATTTAAAAATACCATATAAACTTGTTATATGAACCGTATGAAGTTTGCTATATGAAACGTATGAACTTGCTATAAAAAATTAGTGAAAATCATATGAACTTGAACACGAATCAAATACAAGTAACTTTTTGTATATGAACTATGCTATACGAAACAGATAAATTACCTATAAAAAAAATTAGAGAAAAACATATGAACTCGATATCAAGAATCAAATACAAGTAACCTTTTGTTATAACTCTATGCCAATTAAAATTTGTGAGGATTTTCATATTTTGAATGATGATGTCCTTGCAAAAAAAATGTTGTATTGATGATAATCGTTGAAAATGGACTTTGAAATAACTCTGTCTTTTTTTAATTCGTTGAAAAGTTAAGTAAAATTTATAATAGATTATAATTCTATTCATAAATTTTATAAAATGCAAGTAAAATTTATATGGTTATGAATTGTTGATATGAAATTTATTTGTTTATAGGTATGGTGACATTATTACGATAGATATGTTGAAGAAAGAATACGAAGATTGTGTGTGTGAGCACTCAAGGTGCACCAAAATAGAAAGAGCAAATGTCATAAAACAAACTATGAAACTTCATACCTGATCATTCTTAAGACGAATTAATTTAGTAATCATTGTAGCCGATTACCTGTTTATTACTTACATTCATTCTTTACCGAGATGTGATTTATTACGTTATTTTGACACGTGTCATTTTTATAATGATGATGATGAGAACATATGTCATGGTTAAAATTAATGACGGATATTGACGTCATGAATTTAAGGTATCGTTGATGTCATTATTTAATAACTTATTTTATAAAAATCTATACTTTAGATGATAATTCATTTTCATCCAACTAAATAATTATATTTAAGACTCAATTCACTTAAATCATTTCAAAAGGTAAAATATTATAAAAATATCATTAAAAGTATCGTCAATATAAAGTGTCAATAAAAATATAACTATTAACAAATAAAATGGAATAAAACCAATTTAATGAGTATAATAACTTGAGAAGATGAAAAAAAATCATAAAGAAAAAAATTAAAAAAGATAAAGTCGCTGTATGCCTTTATAATTTTCATTATTTAATTTCGTGTTAAGTTGTTTACATCCAAAATTATTTTAACATTAAGCGAGTGTTTGGATTTGCGTTTGAAAAATATTGTAAAGTTTTGAAAACTAATCAGATAATAGTTGTAACAAAAAGTGCTATCGGAAATGTAGTGTTTGGTTTGACTTCTGCTGTTTGCTATCATAATTATAAAATATTCAGTTTTTAAAGTATTTGGATTTGCGTTTTTACTTGTTATATGATCAAATAATCACTTATTAAGCAAATCAGTTACATTTTTTAACTTATGAAAAAGTATGGTAGGATGACGGATCAACTCAAATATGCAATCTAAACACTTTAAATTAATCATTTGTGTTATTATAACGTAATAAGCTAATAATCTCGTTTATAACGTAAAATCAAACCGCTAGAATAGTAGAAAGTGGCGGCAGAATTCTGAATAATTCAACCATATCTAAAACACACAAGTCCCGAAGCTTCACATGTTTCTCTTACAAATTCCAGAAACAAATTTCACAAATCAAAACAACACTTTCTTGGAGATATTATTGTCTGCAACACACATCATTTGTGGTTGTGGATCTCTCAACAGTCTCTGCCATTTAAACTACAAACTGATCATTTCTACATCTAAATTTATTCTCGGGGCCGTTTTCATCGGTTTGTGTTCCGGATATAAACGTATAAAATGGTTCTATACATACATACATATCTATATCTATCTATACATATAATAATGAAAGACACAAATTGCCACATGACATCATCAAATTTCATCTAAAAAGCTAAATACACATTATTATTTTTAAAATAAAATAAAACATAAAGACAATTCATTATTTTAAAGATAAATACATTTTATTTTTAAAATAAAATAAAAGATAAGATCAAATGATCAATACAACTCATTAAATACATTTTATTATGTTTAAAATAAAATAAAAGATAAAATCAATACAATTCATTATGTCTTATATTTATAAATTTTAATAAATATTGATCCTATCCACTAGCTATTTGACATAAAATACTAAAATAAATAATATTACTTTTGAAAAAAAAAAATTATTAATGAAGAACATAAGCTATAAAGATTATAATATTAATATTAAAAAAAAATAATATTTCATAACATTTTATATATTGTTATAATATATATATATATATATATATATATATATATATATATATATATATATATATATATAGGATCAGGTTCTATGGGGCACCTGTATGCATTGTGCACTTTGGGAACCTGTATGCACCGTTAGATCTTAAATTTTAATGGTTCAGATTGTAGTGGCAAAAGGGTAATTAACTTGAAAATGGGTGCACGGGTGCATAACTTCTCGCGCGCGGAAGGGCAAACTCGGAAGATGTTTGAATTCAGAAAATATTGGATTCGTCTTCAAACACGATGCATCTTCATCCAATTCAATTTCAAACATGATGCATTTCGACCATATTCATCCTTGTCTTTATTTCATTATTATGCATCACCAAAATCGTGATGCATTTCGGCCATATTCATCCTCGTCTTTGTTCCATCATTATGCATCACCAAAATCGTGATGCATTTCGACATTTAAACGTGTTAATTTCGTGATGCATCTCTGAAATTTAAACGTGTTCATCAACGTCTTCAATGTGTTCATCATTGTCGTGATGCATTGTTGTTGTGCATCATGTTTGAAACAACAGTGATGGTGGTGCTAGGTCTTGCGGTAGTAGTAGTGGTTGTCTTGTGAAAACTGGTTGAGAGAAAGAGAGATGGAGAGTGGCTAGCCATGAAAGAGAAAGGGAAAGAGAGAGAAAATGGGATGAATTTATGGGAAGGTGGTTGATCATTTTATTTAGTTTCCTAAATAAATGATAAATATTACATTAAATCTTATAATTTAACAATATATTATTAAGCATTCCTAAAATTCCCTTAATGCACCCTTTGTAAACAAGCAATGCATTTTTGGTTCCTATTTGGTTCCCGATGCATATGGTGCCCCATAGAACCTCAATCTATATATATATATATATATATATATATATATATATATATATGTGTGTGTGTGTGTGTGTGTGTGTGTATTTATAGATGTTATGTCTTATGTAAAACTGAAATTTTAAATTATATCGACTAAATATATATAAATTCAGAAATAAAAAAAACTTACAAGAATGTTAAAAAATTAACTATTATTTACGTATATTTAATAAAATAGATAAATAATATCTATGACAATTAATTATACTTTTTTTTTGTATTTTATTTATAGAAAATAATATTTATATCGTTTTAATTTTAAGTTTACATACATTTAATGTAAACATTTATTTATTAAAAATTATACACGTATCAACGTGGGGTCATAAACTAGTATGTGTATAAATTTGTAAAAAAACATAAAAAAAAAAGTTTAAACGAAAAATAAAAAGTTTAAAAATATTAATTTGTAATAAAATATATAGGTATTTCATTATGTATAAATTAAAATCTCAATTTATATCAATTGAAATATATTAAACTAAAAATAAAAAGTGTAAAGCAGTCATAAAAACAAGTACTATACATATTAATTTATATATTTTATATAAATAATTGTTTTTAAAAATATCCATCCTAATACGCTCGATCACCACAAACTATTTTATATATATATATATAGATATAGCGGTGAACTTGATGCAAGCGGGAATTGTGATTCATTTTTGGTGGTGTATGAAAGTTTTCCAAAGTTTTTCGATGCATGTTGGTTTTCCATTGAACATGTATCAAAAAACCTTGGAAAACCTCCTTGCATCACCGCAAATGGATCACAATTCCAATGTGATGCATCTGCGAGATGTATCGATTATAAATGGTTCCCGGGCTTTCCGATGCACATAGGTTTTCTAATTGAATTCACCTGCGTGTGTAGAGAGAGAGAGAGAGAGAGAGAGAGAGAGAGAGAGAGAGAGAGAGAGAGAGAGAGAGGATAAGGAATTTTTTTATTAAACGTCACAATTTTAATCATGGAAGGAAGTGGAGATCATTCAAGACAACTCTAGACTCCCAATGATTGCACATTTAAAATGTTGATGATAAAATATAAATGATGTAAAACTTGCTTACGCAAGTACGTGATTGGATTATTATTTAAGATTTAACTAAAACGTTTTCAATTCTTAAAACGCTTTAACATTGACTTATATTTTGTTTATAAAACATAATATTCTAAATGCTTTTAAATAATGTTAATAATATTTAAGATAACTACAATAACATTTTATTTTTATTTGATTATATATGAAATTATATCATCACTTTACAAAAAATTAATAAGAAGAATCACAAGATACCCTCAATTTACAAACACGATGTTTTTTTTTTTTTTTTAAATTTACTTGGTGAATGCACACATAGCAAATTAATTAACTAAGAAGCGGTTAAGCGAGTTCACCAACCTGAGCCCATAGACTTGTTACCGGTGGAGGTGCCAGCTTCCACTTTTCAGACCTTACGTTTTATTCTGGTATATGGAAAAGAAGAGAGATCGAGGTAGATAAAAAAATAACGGAAATGAAGAGAAGAAAAGTAAGATTGATTTGTATTTGTGTTATTAAACCAAGAAAGTGGAAAAGATTAAAAGGGAAAGAATCAACCGTTTGTGTTGTATATAACAGGAAAGAATGAAGGAAATCAGTGTTATTATATGTAAATAACAAACATCTCATCTTCTTTCCTTTTGTTTCTTCCCATGCGTACAGAAATTAGTTTTGAAAGACAAAGAACATATACTTTTTCCTGGTCACTTCGGTTTCTTAATTTTTTAATTTATTGTTTATTTCATTTTCGTTTTCTTTCTTCTTTAACATTAGAATTGTTTCATATGTAAATGTATTTAAATGTTTAATGAGGTTCAGTTAACTCGTCTCCATGACCCCTTCGATTCATAGATCTTATAAGAATAAGATGGGCCACATGCATATATTAAAATACTCTCATTTATTAGATGGGAAATGATGTACTAAATAATAATTGTGGTTACAAGTAAGCTAGTTAATTATATAGTGTGCATGGGGAGAAAACTAATAAATGACGGATGATGGTGACAACATTTTGGGTTCAACTCATTTGGTACGAGGGTGATATGTAAGTGAGAGGCACTGGTTCGTCTCCCGTCGGAGGCAAATTGAAATTTAGGTGACAAAAGTAATTAAGTTCTAAAGTCCCCACTTGGGACAAATGAATAGTTTAGAAGTAGGAGTAGGATAGTTTACCGTTAAAAAAGACCTAGCTAGCTAACTTATTTATTAATTATTAATAATAATATCATGTTGCATGTATTAAATTTTAATAACCTGTAAAAAGAGTATTTTTCCACTGTAATAAAAATGGAATGCATGGTTTATTTACCACCTATATATATATGCTTGGTCAATAACATGTTCCTTGGGATCCATTTCGATCCCCACTGTACGTTTGTTTGGTTCACAATCAAACATGCAACAGTCTCAGTCTCAGTCTCACACATAACACATACCTTGTTTCTAGTCTGGCTTCTAACTAATGCATATAACTATATAAGTCTCAATACAACTCAACGTTGTGTTTTATCATAATTGGCCTCTCAATCATAAGTGATTACCCATTTTATGAAATCAATGGTTTCCTTTATATATATATATATTATATATATATATATATAGAGAGAGAGGGAGGTTCAATGGAAAACTACCATGCACCTGAAAACTTGTGAAAACTGCACTGCATCACCACAAATGCATCAAATTCCCCGTGTGATGCATCAAAATCCCCCGTGATGCATCAAATTTCCCGCGTGATGCATCAGCTTATTTACAATTATGCCACCGCGTTTTTCATGAAATGCACCAAATCGGACGGTTTGTGTAGGTTTCCATAGTTTTCAGGTGCATAGTGGTTTTCCATTGAACCCACTCCTATATATATATATATATATCTCCAAAAATGATCATTAAGACTTTCTACGTCCTTACAAACTATGTGAATATTCATGCGAATTGTCATCCAAGTGAATTATCGTTCACATGATTCTTTTTTACCATTCATAATATCTACTTTTTGAATTTAATAGTTCTTTTGATTAAAAATCTTATAATGTTGGTTTATACATATCTATGCATACATACATACATACATGTATGTATCATGTATGTATGTATGTATATAGATATGTATAAATGATCATTCACAGGTGGTACGTTGGATGTTCAAGGGACGTTGATAAACATGATTACACACGCACATAAAGTGGTTCAATGAATTACCTCTATGCATCGAAAAATTTGGAAAACAATTATGTACTACAAGTGCACCACATCTGCACCGCTGCTGCACCATTTCACTGCAACTTGATGCACAGTGCACGGTGCCTCAGTGGTAGTGTATCAAAATCAATTGTGGTGCTTTCAGGTCTCTTTGTGTTGCATAATGATTTTTCATGGTTTTCAATGTATAGAGGTTTTTCATTGAAACCACCCGGCCACTCCATCCCATGTATGTATGTATGTGTATTTGTGTATATACACATACACACACATACATATATAAAAAATTTTAGGAATGAAAATAGATTTAAATTTAAATCATTTAATTAGATTAACTTTCATTAATAGTAGCTAAATAAAATAGTAATTAGTATTAGTTTTTTAAATAAGTAAAGAATAAGTTGGATGAGTTATATTATGAAAATTGGAAAGAAAAATAAAAAACTCATTAGTTAAGAAATTGACAATGTTTTGCCTTATATAGGGTGTGTTTGTTTGCAATTAAGAGGGTTTGAATTTGGTCTGAAGTCTAAATTTTAGATCTTAACCTAATTTGTATTGTTTGTTTAAATTCAGACTTAAGAGGTTCCAACCTCTGAATTATTCTCTGAATTTTAAGAGAAAGAGAGTAGTCTGAATTAAAATTCAGAGGCTCTTAATTTCAGATTTTAAGGCATTCTCTTAATTTTAGACATTGTTTTCAGACTTCAAACATTTAACCTTTTAAAAAATAAGTAACATCATAGATATAGATAGCATTAACATAAATTAATTAATAAATATATAAATAAGTACATGAATACAGCTTACTTTCATTTAAATCTTGTTTGATTACAGTTTCTATAAAATATTAATTTTGTCAGACAGTAGTAATCTTAGGGATGATTTATCATATTATTTAATCTATTATAATTGACGACAACAAAACATATTCGGTAAGATTACTAAATAAAGAAATCACATGTTGATTGATTCTTCAATCATTGAAGGGCCTCCCAAAACCAATTTCTCTTTCTCATCCATTTTCATCTCAAAATATCTTCCGTGGCAATTATTTTTTTATAAATAAATTACTAGTTTATTTTTAGGGGCGAGCTCGGTACCGGACCGTACCGAACCGGTACTGATCCAGAAAATACCGAAACCGAATTATTAGTTTCGAAAGAACCGAATACCGAACCGTATAATTTTATATGGTGCCGGTTCGGTTCCGAATACCGAATTTTAGTTAATTTAAAAACCGAATACCGAATTTTAGCTAATTTAAAAACCGAATATATTAATTCGGTATCGGTCGGTACCTGTACCGGTTCGGGTTCGGGAAATGGTACCCGTCGCTCACCCCTATTTATTTATACAATTATTATTAGTAGGACTATTCATAAAATTA
Organism: Centrapalus pauciflorus; assembly: GCA_020465985.1. NCBI lineage: Eukaryota > Viridiplantae > Streptophyta > Magnoliopsida > Asterales > Asteraceae > Centrapalus > Centrapalus pauciflorus. Next base: position 937,847 of record JAANYP010004494.1, on the reverse strand, counting down.
CACACACATACAGAGAATAATTTTTAAACATTTAATTGTTGCGGACGTTATGAACAATCATAAATTGTCTTTCAATCCTATGAAGTTTTGTTGTAGATATTACTATGATTCTTTGAATCTAATGAATATTATTGAATCCAATGAACTTTTGAGAATCCTATGAATATTGTTGTAGACATTATTACAAACCATTTAAATCCTATTAGTCTTGTTGCAGCCACTTTTATTAACAATTTGAATTATATGAATCTTTGTTGCAGACACTTGTTGGTAGATATGAATACTTATGGGTGCTATTTTCATTTTTTCACAACAAATAAAATATATTAACAGATGATTCTTTTATATATATAAAAGTTATATAACAAAATCAAATATTTAATGAAAATATGAGAATGAACTTTGATCAATTGTTTAAAAGTGAGAGACTGAGAGTGGGATACACACATGAAGTTCCATCGTGAGGGAAAGTCTGTCATCTGTGGGAAGTACAATTTAATCAAATCAACGATTTTTGTGGGGCAGCCGGGCAGGCTCCAAAAGGAGAGGATCCAAAATATGGAGTGAGAGCGTGCCACACTTCCTATATAAGGATCAATCAAATAATCCAGAGAGTCTTCGAATTTGTGTTTGAAAAAATGTTGTAGCATTTTGGAAACTAATAATCAGATAATAACTGTAACAAAAGGTGTTGTCGGAAATTTAGTGGTTGGTTTAGCTTCTGCTATTTACTATCATAATTAGCAAATAATCATTTTTTAAAATGTTTGGATTTACGTTTTAACTTGTAAAATAACTCAATAATCATTTACTAAGCAAATAAGCTAAAAGTGTGGTAGGAGTAACTCTAAACGCAAATAATCACTAATTAACGTATGCAAATATGCAATCCAAACAATTTAAACCAATTATATGTGTTATTGTAACGTAATAAGCTAATAATTTCGTTCACACCCTCTTAGTTATTGAATCATAAAATATAATTGTTGAATTGAAGAGTTTTAAATATTGGATCAATGAGTTTTATTTAATTATATTATATGCATAGACAACACATTTATTGATTTCATAATTCATTACCAATTTTATTTAATTGGCCATCAAATTTATTCTGAAAAATTATTAGCCAACCAAATTAAGAAAATATAAATGAATATTGATGTATATATTTACCCACTTCTAACAAATTTCCAATAGTTTTTTTGGGTTTATTGTTTAATTGTTAGCTAATTACTAAATTGTTACTTCTTGTTAGTTGTTTAACTGTTAACCTTAATATTAGGGACTAAGACTTAGGTGCTGTTTGCTTTTTAAGAGGTTGATGTCTGCGGTCTGTAAATTTAGCTGTAGAAATCTATAATCAGAAGAGGTGGCCTAAAGGTCTGCAGACGTTCTAAGACGCGAGAAGACATTTGCAGACGCAGGAAGACGTTCGCAGACGCCGGAAGACGTCCGCAAACGATGCGGAAGACGTCCGCAGACGCGGGAAGACGTCTGCAGACGCGGGCAGACATAAAAAAAACAAACGCACTTTTATATAAAACGTCTTCCAGCGTCTTCGAGTTCGCAGACATAAGAGGTTCGCAGACAAACGCACTTGATGTCAAACGTTATGATTTAATTTTAACCCTTTTAGGATTTAAATTCAAATGAAGATTTAAGAAGTCGTTTTCAAAATATTATACTCATTTTAAACGATCGTAAGAATGTTTTATAATGTTAAGATTTTAGAATTTTTTTGTCATAAATTATAACAATAAAGACGTGTAATACTAAAATGCAACGATAAATTCATTGTCATTTTTTAATTATATATTAAATTCGGTGACTTAAATTGATTACCAAAGAACCTCGAAAAGTTTGCTAACACAGTCTTAGGTATTGCTTGTTTACCTCTTAATGGAATTATTAATGAGTCATTTTACCTTTAAATGATAAGGATTTCATTTCTTAATGATTTCATTAAGAAGTAAACAAACAACCCATTAGATATTGTCAAGAAAATAAGTCGAGTGTTGTTATTTATATCCCTGTAGAGGGGTATATATGAACATAAGTAGGGGTGTTATTTGAACGGGTTAAATGGGTATCGGGTTATTCGGTTCGGGTTATTGGAGTTTGAGAGTGTGGGTTCTTTGGCTGAACCCGAACCAAATAAGGAAACGGGTTAATCGGTTTCGGGTTAAATGAGTATCGGGTTATTCGGTTTTGATATAAAAATTGAAATGCTTTACAAATTAGTTTAAACATGCTAAATGGGTTGGGTAATTTGGGTACATGGGTTAAATGGTTTGGCTATTAAAATTGGAAATTTAAATCTTTACATTTTTATATATAAACAATTCTAATTCTAATTGAAACTGAGAATTTAAAAATTAAACGAGTTATTCGGGTTATTTGGGTACCTGAATAAACTTGAACTCTATCCGATACCCAAACCGAATATATTATTCGGGTACCATTTAACCCGATTAACAAAACCGAAAACCGAAAACCGAATAACCCGTTTAAGATTCGGTTCGGATGGGTTATTCGGGTTCGGTTATTTTGCACACCCCTAAATATAAGAGTAGAATAAGATGTACGTGTGTGTAGGGGGTGCAAATAAGATTTTATAAAAAATTGTAATCAAATACACTACGAAGATAATGAATGGATGAGACCTCAATTGAACTTCTTTGATTTATGGGATTTTGGTGGGTTGGATTATGAAAAGATTCAACTTATGTTGGGCTTGTAAGGGTTGGTTGTTTGTTGGATCCAATTTGTTTGGTTTGCAAGTCTTGGTCCCTTTAATCATTAAAAAGACTTGTTATTATGAATATATAATAAAGGCGTATATTGTATTAAAAATACACTAATATGAGTAACATGTATATAATTAAGATATATAAATAAATAGAATAGGAGTTAGTAGGGGTGACAAAAAACCAAACCAAAAAAATTGAAACCGAAAAACCAAAGTAAATGATTTGGGTTTGGATTTCCTCTCAAAACCGAGCCGGAAAAACAAACCGAACCGGTTTTTTAAGCTAAATTGATTTTCAAATATTTTATATATTTATTGAGTTAATTCTACTTTCACTCATATTTGATATTAAGTCATACATTACAAAACATCTTTTCTTTTTATTCACATGGAATCATGTTTCAACTTTATATACACTACAACAAAACGAGCCAATTGCAACCTTGGCAAAATGTTGCATTAGGCCTGCAAAAAGTTGCATTATGCCTAAAGCAACCTTTTAGCAAGAGTTGCATTATGTCCTCTTGCATTAGGTCTAACGTAACCTTTTTGGTAGAATATGCAACTTTTTTTTGAAAAAGTTGCATTAATCATAGAAATGCAACCTTTTTAGAATGCAACCTTTTTATACTTAAATGCAACCTTTTTACAAGCAAATGTAACCTTTTTTACACTCAAATGCAACCTTTTTTTACAGCAAATGCAACATCTTTCAAACTCAAATGCAACCTTTTTTTATTTTCAAACGAAACATTTTCACATTAAAATACAATTATTTTTAAGCTCAAATGCAACCTTTTTATATTCAAATGCAACATTTTTTTACATTCAAATGCAACTTTTTTTTATTTTTAAATGCAACATTTATATATTTACTTACAAAAAGTACAACATTTTAATAAACGAATACAATTAATAAGCATCACCAATTCAAAAAATGTTGATTACAATAATTAAAAGGTATCAAAATCCTTCATCAATTACACAATAATCTCAAAAAACAATATTCCATATAATACTTGTTAATTATAATGACAAAAGGTATCTAAATCCTCCAAAGTACACCGGCCTTCATATATATATATCGATATCGCAAAAGAAAGTTGTCTGTCACAAAAATAATAATAAGTAACTAACTCAAACCAAAATAATCAAATTGATGAAATAATTATAAGTGTCAAGATCGTAATGATATCATACCTTGAACCAAACATAGACGATAACTCAAGCTAGAAACTCACAAACTTGAAGAGGCAATTTTTCCATAAGCTTCTTCATCGCATCTTTAACTAATTTATCTTGTTGGTTCTCAATATCTTCTTCCAAACAAACACCAACATGGGATTTAAGTGATCAATTACGGGTTACCCTGTTGCATCAATAATAACTAAGCAAATGTGTGTGTAGTATACACAAAATATTGCAAGTCCGACTAACACAACTATAATTTTATAACAAAATATAAATATAATTAATTTATAGATATGCAAAGAACAAACCTATGAAGTAATCTGAAGTGTGTTTAGAAACCATAAACACATGGAAAATGCATTTTTTTTGCTAATATCCTAAATTTTGCATTATGAGCAAGGGTATGTAAAAACATAGCAACTTGTTCATCGACTAACATATTTTTACTATGTGCATAAAGATTTATGAAACTTAGAAACACAATCATAATCTTAGCCTTTTGTACTTGCAAATGCATAGTAAATGAAGTAAATGATCTTAAATTAGAATACCCAAAAGGTCAAAACAGAGCAAAAAGAAAGGTAGATTTGATATTTTGACGAGCCTCAAACTTTTCAGCGTTCAAAGATTCACCTACAAGCTCTCTAAATAAGTACTTATCAACAATTAATTAAGAAAAACAAAAGTTGTAATTGATAAACATTTCATCAGCAAGAATGTCTCAACAATGCAAATAACATTGCCATGGTTCAATAAAAAAACTTACATAATATAAAAAAACAGTTAAATAAGTATATATAGCCAATATTTTATCAAACTTGCAGATATCTTCTTGCTAGGTATTCACAATGACAAGATAACCTTCATATTATACATTTAGCCAATATTTTATCAAACTTGATATAACTTACCACCATCCTATATCACTAAATTAACTTCACTCACTGCAGGACTTTTACTTTCGTATACTTTGGTCATTTTTGGTTACTTGGGTTGACATAGGACCCACTAAAAGAAGGAAATTAAAGTGAGTATAGAGTTGTAAATATCATCTGTCATGTATCTTTATTTCTTAATTTATTTGGAAGCAACTTAACCGAAAACATACTAAAAAATAATTTTATTTCATACTTTCTCTGTGCACACTGTGCTTAACCGCTTATTAGTTTAAGTATTGATGTACAACCTTCTTTTTATCAATTGAAATTATTACCCTGAAACATGATATTACCAAATAAAGAAAGAGAGTGGAAAACAAACCAAATTCCAAGTGGCAAGTGGAATCATCGTTGCATCTTCACTTGGATTGATCTTGGTATGCTAAAATGATATAAAAAGCATCAGCCCACATGCAGTAATGCCATGGTCTAGCCCACAGCCCTGCCCTAACCATTTTCATCAATTAAATTAAAACCCATCATCACAATAGTCAGTAATAAACTTGAGGGGACGAACAGGATGGTGACTTCAAATCACAAGGTGATCAAACTAAAACACATGTTATGCTATCTATGTACAGAATATTACAATAATCATAGTATTACTACAATTAGATTTTTAGATTATTCATCAGTTTTGAAGTTAAAAGTATGGACAGATACACATGAAATCTTGGGGTATGCACTTGCATTTTTTGAAAGTGTTCTATTATGTAAAGAAACTAAAATCGTCCATTAAGTTCATGTAAAGTAGCAAGATATGTGCTTTATGTCTAGGTGATAATTGCAAAACAGTGACTAAAAGGCCACCCAAGTTTACCATCACAGTGCATGTTTTTACCAAAAGTCTCCACAAGAGCATACTCCACAGTCAAAATGATGAATTTGTTGGCATCTCTAACAATGATTTCCTGTTCATAATACTTTGAAACAAGGTTGCTGAAAGTATGACGATCATCACAAACACAGAAAGAAAGATAAGAACTTTAAGCCATCTCCAGGGTGTTTTTAGAATTGCATTTTTTCTTCTAAAACCAAAATAAACAAATTTCCTGTGAAACATATTAAATTGGATAAAATTTCACCCATAACAAATCAGCAATTTCGGCTATCTGATCAATAAGTGGCATATATGTTAGATGGCAATACCTCAGAACTATCAAATGTGCATCACATTCACGAACAACTGCTCGAACCAAGTTAGTCTAGCATTAACCAAAAAAAAAACATCACCATTCACCATCAACAAAAATAACACCCATTACCATACGATTGTAGGAGCGGAGTGAGGGTTTAAGAAGTTGTCGCCGCCGCCGTTGCTAGGGTTGTCGACGGGAAAGAAGACAAAAACCATTGCTAGAGGAGACAAAGACCGCTGCTGGAGGGTTTGAAGAGCAGCCGCCCCTGTTGCAGGGTTGTCGACGGGAGAGGAGCTCGACGGAGAGAGAGAGCGCTTGATGGTTGATAGTAGACCGAGGGTGGGGAAGGTCTCCGGCGAGGGTTGGGGCGGCTAGAGTTTGTAGAGAGTGAAGAGTTTTTTCCAAATGAATGGTATCAACAGGGTTTTGGGGTGGGGGGCTGAAAAACAAGTCACCGCTTCTTTTTGTCAGAGGAATGCAAATTCCATTTCCCTTCATTTCTCATCGGAAACGATTGAGAATTGCTTTATTTCTCATTTCCCAAACTTAAACAAAGAAGAGATTTTTTTTCAATTCTATTTTTCTGCTTTCATTTTTCTGTACCAAACACGTCCTTAACAAACACACCAAGGAGAGCAATGATCAGGTAAAATTTTTTGAATAACACTCATATATAAATAAAATAATTATAATATTTTAATGGTGAAATTATTTATATTAATATTTAAATTACATAGATTAGCAATAAATAATATTAATCAAATGAAAATGTTGACAATGTAAAATAGTTATATATTTAATTTTCAAGAAAAAATAAAAAAAAATTACAACCACGTTTTAGATGTAACTTTTTGAAGAAAAAAAAAAGTTGCATTTATTTTAAACATATGCAACCTTTTAAAATAAAGGTTACTTTTAACCTATATCAAATGCAACCTTTCTTTTATATGTTGCCATTTTCAATCAAATATGTAACTTTTTAACTTAAATGTTGCATTAGATCTTCTAATGCAACCTTTATTTTTTTAACTTGCTTTTGAATCAAATGCAACTAATTATATAAAAGTTACTTTCAAAAGGTTGCAATAGGCTCATTTTGTAGTAGTGATATATGATTGATATTTGTGATATTAAAATGCTAATTAATTGATATAGTTAATACTTATGATTATGATTATTTTAAATATATGATGTAGTGTGATACGAACTCGTCTCATACTAGGAAGAGGGGACACGTAGACTTAGAAGCCACCAATGAAACTTACATTTAACCGATGTGGGATCGTAACATAGTGAATGTTAATTAATTGGTAAAGACATTCTTATTATAATTCTACATGATGAACTTACTAAAATACTAATTCATAGCCTAAATTGATAAGTTCAGTAAATTAAAGTATCAAACTAGCTAAACTAATAATTGATATCCAATATTAATAAATCAGAATATCAAATTAAGACACAAGTTTAATGAAAAATCTAATTGTAAGCACTTATTTTTTTAATTATTTATCAAATAGCTATTTTATATATAATATTGGCTTTTCTATTCATTTTGAAAGATTAAAATATTGAATACACCAATAGCTAGTTTATATATAATTTAGACACAAATAACTAATATATATGATTTAAATATAATCAACATCGAGTTATTTAACATTGGTTGGAATAGCTCTATCATCATCATCATCTTTTAGGTGCCCTCTCGACCTCCATAAAGAAAATGTAGGATCAAGATCAACATCAACATTTGGACACATATAAAAGTACAATACCATAACTTGCAATTTGAATTCCTTATACTTTGCACAATTACAACAATGCATACATATTTACACCCAATAAACAACCCCAGAAAACCCTTCTTTACTTCCCATAATAACTCTTTAAAACAATAAAAGAAAGAACATAATCCACCCCTGGGAAACTTGTTGTGTGTGTGTCTCTCTCTTTCACATTTAAAAATGAAATGAATAAACCCCCCAACAAAATATTACAAGAAATAGAATTTGCCCAGAAATTTAAAAACAATAATCATTTTGTTAACGAAACTCAGGGTTTGTTTGTTTACTTCTTAATAAAACCATTAAGAAGTCATTCAAAGGTAAAATGACATCTTAATGATTCCATTTATAGGTAAACAAACAAGGCCTCAAACTAATCGGTTAAGTGCATCGATCCGTCTTTAAACAACTTCAAGCTAAGGTTATTGTAACGTTCTCGCGAGTACTGTCTAGATGCTTTCCTCCAATCCGTTCCTGCCTTCATCATCGATGTGAACTCCTCATAACTTATCCGTCCATCCTGCAAGCGTCAAAACAAACATTTTGTGTTAAATTTGTTTTTTTTGTTGGGTGGTTAATTAGTAGACAAACAACCCTTTAGTGAATGATGAATGTATAGAAGAACCAACCAACCTTGTCTGTGTCGACGTCATGAATGATGGCAGCAATGACTTCTTCGTTGTTGGTTTCTAGTTCATCGTCTAAGGCTTCCCTGAGCTCTTCGATCTCTATGTATCCGCTTTTATTTTGATCAAAGAATGCAAAAGCGTATTTAAGATGATCGTCATTGCCCATCTTTCTCAAGTGAACAGAAATAGCAACAAATTCTCCGTAGTTCAAGTACCCATCCTTGTCAACGTCTCCCTGTATTAACATTCTTCGTTAATCCCTACTTTTCCTTAATAGTTCACACCAAACACTATATCGATATTTAGACAAATACGAGCAGATTTCAGTTCAGCAAAACATAGTTCTTACAGCATCCATAAGTATCTGAAGATCTGCATCCGGGATCTGTTGGCCAAGTTTCTGCAGGCCAGCTTTCAACTCAACGATGTTTATCTTCCCTTGCTTGTTAGTATCCATCAAATCAAATCCTTGTTTTATGCCTGCCACTTCCTCCGCAGATAAATGCTCGGCAATGACCTGAAAAGTTGTTATCATCAATCAAGACTTTTAGAATAATGACACCCACAATCAAGAAAATGCGAAATAATGGTTTTTTTTTTTAATGTACCCTTAAAGCTCTCTTCTTGAGTTTGTTCATCACGGAGAATTGCTTGAGTCTTGCTTTAACGGTTTCACCTAAAGAAACATTTGGAGCCTTTTTGGCATTCTGTATCCAGGGATGATCTGAAGTAAGGCAACAGACAAAAAGCAAATTTTAGAAATTTTAAATCAATTTGTGGAACAAATGGGAAAAAGAAAGAAATTTGATAACTAAAAAGAAAGGATTTTGACATTACCGAGAACTTCCTGAGCAGTAAGACGCGACGTTGGGTCGGGATTGAGCATTTTCTTGACAAGGTCCTTTGCAGTATCAGATACCTTAGGCCAAGGGTCCCTTTTAAAGTCTACAACTGATCTGATGATTGCCTGTGCAACTCCTTGCTCGGTTTCTGCAATAATGAATAGAAAATTTAAGAATCTATCGATATATTATAACAGTTGCATATAAACTCTTGCTAAGACAGGGAACATTGAATTTTGGTGTGAAGTTCTTACTTTTTCGACCATATTCTTGAATGTAATGAACCAAACTAACCTGCCCAAAACGGAGGGACACCACAAAGCAATATGTATAAGATAACGCCAGCACTCCAGACATCAACTTCTGGGCCATAGTTTCGTTTTAATACCTCTGGAGCCATGTAATACGGGCTGCCTACAATCTCGTTGAATCTCTCGCCTGTAACAATTCGAAAGAACTTCATTAAATGCCAAGGAAAAGACAACATCAAAGTTCAAACAACAACGATGTCTAATAAATTGAAAATGATCCAAGTGAATAATTTCATTACTCATCATTATATTTTACCTGGTTTGAAGAAAACGGATAACCCAAAATCAATAGCTTTCAAAGCTGCTGTTTCTTTCTTGTTTGCAAACAAAAAGTTCTCGGGTTTAAGATCACGATGCATAACACCATGCTTGTGGCACATCTAAAATAAGATGCAAAAAGCAATCAGCAACATTGGCATAAACACAATGCCCAAATAGGGGAGGCAGAAAAGTTTCAATCTTGGTACAAATATTTTGCATGTTACACATAAAACACTTAAATAGTCCTCATTTTGATTGCAGAACAGTAAGACATTAGATATGCGAAGACCTTCTCATGTCTTCAACTTTGATTATTACATGTCAAATGTCTTTCTTTTGAAGACATTAGTGCTCAAAAAAGATCTTATTATAAAAAACAAACGACACCAAAGATTTCTCTTATTTCAGACACAACTTACTAAGTACACAAAATGTCACTTTGAACAATTATCAGGAATTAGAATTCTTTTTCACATGTATATTAACCTATACTACCAATGTAGACTGGTACTAGTTGTTAAAGCAACTAAGCCCTTGTTTGTTTAGTGCTGAATGGAATCATTAAGAGGTGGTTTAACCTTTGAACGTGCATCTTAATGATTCCGTTAACAAGTAAACAAACAACCATTAACTAAATGTAACGCAACGACTTGCAGTTGTTAAATCATGTAAATATTAGTCTATGATCGATAATTTCCCACAATTATTTGTGTGATTTTGATCCAAACATAATGCCAACTTCATCTACAAATGGGCAAATGGCAATAAACCCAACACAATAACTTGATTAGTATGATCTACATGCCATGATTAACAGTTAAAACACATATATATCACAACACTAAAAAAGGCAATAAACACAGCTCAAAAGAATCTTTTTGTAAAACAATTTGAAAGCATATAAATCCTCACCTGAATAACCTCAACAATGGTGCGGGTGACACCGGCAGCCGCCCTTTCGGTGTAATGCCCTCGAGCAACAATCCGATCAAACAATTCTCCACCCTCACATAACTCCATAACCAAATGAACAGCATTATCATCTTCATAAGTATCCTTCAAACTCACAATGTTAGGATGAGGAGGCATATGATTCATGATCTCAACTTCTCTCCTAACATCCTCAATATCAACCCTAGTTCTCAACTTCTTTTTCGATATCGATTTACAAGCGAAAACTTCACCACTCGATTTATCAGTACACAGATAAGTAATCCCAAACTCTCCCCTACCCAATTCCTTACCAAGAACATAAGTTTGCTCAATTTCATGGCCTGTAGGATTTTCTAACACGTAAGATTTATATCCATTTCCAGAAGGAATCGTACCACCATAATCTAAAGAAAATGGGTTCGGTTTGTTCTTCCCCCTTTTCTTCTCGAAATCAGAATCGGTTGTGGAGGGTACCGCACAGCAATTACCCATCGAACTCAAGCTTCAAAGTCTTGTAATTTATAATTACTAAACAGATTATCCAAATGGGTATAAGAAATTCAAACAAATTACTGATCAAGAATGGATTGAAGTGGCTCAAAAAAGCCTACCTTTGAATCTTGTAAGTCTTCTTTGATCAGGAACCTGAGAAGAATTGGGAAAAAAATGGAAGATTTTTAGATGATTCTCGTGGAGAAGAAAAAGGGAACAATAAAGGAAAGGGGTTGAGGGGGGTTGAAGAAGACGATGAAAGTAGGAATTTTTCAAGGTATCAACAGCTCAGCCATTATTGATATTTAGATGGTGGGTGGGGTTGGGGTAGGGGGTCAATGCTGTTTCGTGGATTGTTCCCACTACTATGAGTGAATTACAATATTGTTTTCAAGATTTTGTTTTTAACATAAATGGTCTTTGACAATTTTCATTTTTCATAACAGTCCTTCTACTTTTAACGGTATGATCCATTGCAAAACAATGCCCAGAACTTCATGAATACAAGCTTAGAGGTGTGTGTCTGAACGCTGCTAGCAGGGCCGGACCTGAGGGCGTCCAAAAGGGGAGACCGCTCAGGGCCAAAAATTTCATAGGGCCCTTAATTTCATAAGATTTCTCAATGTAAAATAAAGTACAATTGATTTTTTTAACTTATGGACCGAGAAAAAAAATAAAAAGTATGCTTGTCACATACATGTTATATGTGTGTGTGTATGTTTAGGACTCTCATAAACGTTTTCGTCCGAGGCCCCAAAAATCAATGGAACGGCCTTGGCTGCTAGTGATATACAATTGATATTAGTGTATGAGACGTACATGCATACATATCGTTAAGCAGACAATGACATTCATTATTCAATAACCAACGATATTGGAGCTTCTTATCACTTTTGTTTGGTGCTACATCGATCTCCTAATTTTGATAATTTGATCAACCATAGATAGCTAGTAAAGGTGGTAGTATAAATTAGAATATTGTCACTTATATTGACACAAAATTTTCGTTATTGAAGCATTATTTCTTAAGCCGTGAACTCTGGTGGTTGCTCATGTAGGCAAAATGAAGAGCGTACTCGGACCAGGAGAGTAAAAAGATAACGCACGGATGGAAGAAACTATAATTAGATTTTGTCTTTATCATTCGTAACCTTGGAAAAGTTGGCATGCATGGTACATTAGTAAAATTGGATAATCATAAATGTTGAGCAAATTTCATTTGAGATTTTGGAAGTGCAAAACTTAAAATGAGATAATCATAAATGCATATTGGTAAATCAACCCATGATCATTTACTAAACTGTAAGGTATATAATGAAGGAATACAAATGTTCAATCACTCAAATTTTGCAAACAAACATGTAATCTTTTTTTTTTTTTTTTTTTATAACAGCAACAATTTTATTCAAAACCAAATTGCTTCTAGTAAGATGCTAGCCACATCCAGAGATACACCACATTAATCCCCAGTAGTTACATATAATCAAGAACATAAACAACTAAATCTTCCTATGAAAAATCCAAAAGTGGATTGCAAAACCAAGAGCTCCAAGATAATTTTTTACTAAATTGTCCCCTAGAATTAATCCAAAAAAACGACCACTCTTGTACCGAGCCTATAAGCGAAATACCCGATCTTGAGTCTGAAAGAAAGACCAAAGATTTTCTGAGCTTCCAAATCACCCAAAACAAGGTAAAAATTGACGCCGAAAAAACTTCCAAACAAACATGTAATCTCTTGCTTGTCCATTGGGTCCTACATATTACATACCATATATGGTTTGGCTTTGACATAGTTGTTAAGCAATATTTATCATATAATTAAGATGTGTTAAATACTACTATTTTTATATGGTTTACATGAGTTAGTAGCATTTGAGATTATCCAAACAATGAACATTGTGCATGAATCCATCAGGTAAACGAATAACATAGTTCATCTCAAATAATTTCAACTTATAATCTATTTTTAGGAATGTTTTTCTATGTATGATTAAATTATTAATATTATAACTTATAAGTTGCAAAAATCAGTTTTACATCTGTTGACAAATTAGTAAGACAACTTTTTTTAAATCAAAACGATGAAGAAACAAAGTAGTAGATAAAACTTACCTAACTATTTTTAATATTATTCATAAGATTATTATCATATTACACCATTACAAACTAGTTGAATACCCGTGCGTTGCTCGGGCGAGTTATTTCAAAATTGATACTTTTTTAATTAAACAATTACACAAAAACAATTTGCTTTTGAAAGACTATACATATATACTCTTATATATTGTTTGTTAAAAAAAACTAACTTTATCATAAAAATAACTACATGTAATTACATTTGAGGTTTGTTTGTTTAAAATTTTATAATTTCCATTATTGTCAGTTTTATTGGTATAAAAGATTATAAGTTTTCTATTTTAACTTTTTTTTTTAAATAATTAATGTTGGAAAATATAAAGATATTGTTAAGATTGATTTATTTTTTATATATTGTAATAAAAATGCATTATAATCACACACATATTTTGGTTGTCTGTTTATTTTACTTACATTCTAGTAATAGTTTTAATACAACATCAAATATATTCCATATTGTACTTGCTATATCTAAACTTAGTTTCATCTATCGTAAATATTAGCGTTAATATTGAAAAAAAAATCATTATATTTTCATGTTATATAATTTTGGTCTCTCAGTATTTTTTTTATCATTTTAATCATTACATTATATTTTATTGAAACTGTTATATTTTGTTCGGTAAAAATCAACATATCGTTATGATATCTCCTTTCTATCATGTTTAAAATTAAGAATATACATCAAACTAATTTAAAACATAAAAAAACATGCAATTCAAATACAAGAAAGACACTTATTACATGAACAAAATTATGTAACTTGTATTACTCAACTACTCGTATATCATGTTTTTAGTTTCAATTTAATTTTCTTTAAAGGTTTGCCAAGTTGTTGACATTGCTATTTTGTTAAATGTTTTTCTCAAGTATTTTTCATCATTTTAAATCATTGTTTGTGCCCAATCAAGAATTCATAATTATCTTGGAGTGTTTGTTGACCATTTGTGTGTCTAGATCGCCATTTATTTATTTGATTTTGCTGCTTAAAAGACAAAATGTTTAAGTCTTTGTGTTGTGCGCGAATTACATATGTGTATGTTAGTTCCTGTTTTTGTCGAGAATGGTTGGCCAAGAAGCCCAATTGGCCTTCGGCCTAACCTTTAATCGATTTCTATGTGGTTTGTTGATTTAAATGCAAGTATTAATTGTCATTAATTCTTGCATTTCTACTGCTGGAAAATAAGATCAAAACCGAAAATAAGTGCAGTATTAGTGTGATGTCCAGGTGTGTTTAGCTTAAAATTTGTACGTAAAAATGGGCAAGAAGGTCAAATGGCCTTCGGCCTTGGCAACTTAATTAGCAAGGATGTTTATTGATTAATGTTATGTATCAATCGCCATTTATCTTACCTTATGTTGCTGCCGAAAAAGTTAAAAACAGAATATATGAGTTGTGAGTGTGTGTAGTGTGCAATTATGTGTTTAAACCTGTGTGTTTGCATGTTAATGTCAGGCTCTAAGACTTAGGGGGCGTTTGGTTCGCGGATTTCCTGGGATTCCCTAGGATTTGCATTTAAAATCCTGTGTTTGGTTCGCAGATTTCAGTAAGGATTTGAAATCCCAGGATTTCTGAAATCTCTCCCTTCTTTGTTATTTAAAAACCCAGCCTCCCCCTAGGATTTTAAAACTCAGTTACATTGCATTTTTCAGATTAACAAATTTTTCCTAAAGGATAATGTAGATTCTTTGACAAAATCCTGACAAATGCAAATCCTTTGACAAAATGCAAATCCCAAGGAAAAAAATCTGCGAACCAAACGTCCCCTTAAATAGTCTCGGAGTGTTGTGTGTGTCTCGTAACCTCTGTGTGTGTTCATTGAATTGATACAGAAATAAAGTAAGAAACAACAGCAACATAAGTATCAAACATATATATGCTATGTGTATTATAGTATATATGTACATCATTTTCAAAATATTGAAAGAATATTAAAGAAAATACTGGCAATTTTTTTCTGCAGGTGCAGGAGTTGAAAACGTCTTCAACTCTTCATCTAGTTGATTAGCATACGTGAAGTTCATCTTGAAACGATATAGTTTATTCACGCAGACACTGCTGGTGCAGTTTTTTTTTATTAATATTGATTATGCCTACTGACTCTGAGTGAGTATGTATGTATATGTGTGTGTGTGTGTGTATATATATATATATATATATATATATATATTAGTACGTAACTTCAATAAAGCATGTTTTATCTCATATTTGGTTAAATTTAACCCGTTATATAAACATCTAATAAATATCAGGTTTCAAATTATATAAAGAACTGATAACTTGACAAATATGCAGCTGAGATTATTTATTATTCAAGTTTGAATCTTTTTTTCTATATATTCAGTTATGATATTATCCAGTGTTTTTCTGCATATCTTAATATTTCAGTTATACTATAGCCTATTAAATTTGATTTCTTATTTTTATTTAATTTGATAAATCAGATTGCATCTATTTCCAGCAGTGCAAATTCGAATTTTTCTAGCGGAATAAAATCTGATTTGTTATTTTTATTTAACTTGATAAATTAGATTGTAACTATTTCCAACAGTGAAAATTTAAAATTTTATTGTCATTTTTTATTTCTTTCCGGAAAATCTACATAATTTAATTGCAGAAACATTAAAATATATAGAAAAATATGGATAATTATGTAGAATCTCATCGAGCTAAAATAGAGGGGGAATCCCATTATTTTCGGAATTTTAACCAATTATATTGCATCAAATCAGTAGCCTAAATATTCTGAATTTTAACCAATTATATTGCGCCAAATCAGCAACCTTAATTTTCTGAATTTTAACCAATCATATTGTGCCAAATCAGCCTTAAAAATAGGAATTTCTACCAATAATACTGTGCCACGTGAGCATTTTTCTCACTGCTCCGTCGGCAATATATATATAATTTACAATTCCTAGAAACTATATATTTTTTTGACACGCGTCTTTTGAATTCCGCTAACTCTTTTTTTTTTTTTTTTAATATCTTGATGCATCTAATTAAGTTAGTTTTCTTATTAATTCTCTAACTGATGTTTGTAAATTAGGTTGGTGTTTACATTTGAGGAGGGGAAGGGTTTCAAATGTCATTAATGTAACATGGGTGTCATTTTATGAATTTAGCTCATTTTATGGTGCTACAAAATGAAATCTATGTTAAATCAATTATAGAATTTAAGGGTATGAAAAATTGTAAATGTGCCATCTTTTGTAGCAAGTGAAATCATGAATATTATATAAGTTTTTGTCACTCAACAAAGTCCAAAACTGAGGACTTTTCATTCCTTTAATAATTAATAAGATTCCAAACCATACAAACATATACAATTATTTGGGAATAATTAAATATATATATACATAATATAAACATGGGTTATTAATTTATTTAGATGCATGCATGGCATTATATTTTAAAAGATAAAAGCAAAGAATGATTCTATTTGTATATACTTTGGGCCACCTGGCCAAAAATATTATACAACACCATGCAATTTAGATGTAGAAAACACCCTAAAAGAAGAACTTTAATTACAACCTAATGTCAATAAAAAAATCAATTATAAACTACATTTACAACCTTTAAAAAAGATTTTTATAAATTCTTTTTATCAAAACAGATTTTATTTTATAAGAACTGTAGGGATATGCTATTTTGATATAAATTTTAAAATTAATAATAAGTTTATGACTTCACATTATATTAGGCCAAAGGGACTCGTTGCCATGGATGCCACTCAAAACTGCCGCCACGTCAGCGCTACGTCAGCTTTGCCATGGAATGCCATTCCGAGGATGTGGATGTCATTCATTTTCTTTTATTTTCATTTTAAACTTAAAATAAAAACATTGAAATAAAAAATAACATTAGATTAATAATATTATAATTAAATATAACATTAAATATTAAAATATTCAACTTAAAAATAAAAACTTTTAAATATTTGCCAAACGCTTTTCAAAATCATTAACCGGATAACGTTGAGATCAATGTTTTGAACACCTCAAATATCTTCAATGTTTTATTTTTAATTTGAAATGATAGAAATGAAAAAATTTAGAAAATATTTTGGTTATGTTAAGTTAGAAAATAAAAGAAGATGTATGTATATATAAAGAATAATAAAATATAAATAATTATATATATATATATATATATATATATATATATATATATATATATATATATATATAGAGAGAGAGAGAGAGAGGGGATGAAAAGCTTGGAAGAGCTCGGCATTAGGATGCCGATGCCGAGGGGTTGAGTGCCGTTGCCAAGGTGAAGGCGCGGTGTGCCATGCATGCCACGGGCAGTACCGCTCGGATGTCACTCCCACTCCCTGTGGCCTTATACTATAGTAACATTTGCTTCTTCTATTTATGTCATTTTCATGTTTTTACTTGGTCCCCTAGAGTCTAGTCTATAAAAACACATTATCAAATATTAATTCACATAATTATTAAAATATTTTATTAGTTTAAGTCACAATCTGAAACAAACTTCTAGAAAAAACTATTAAATATTGTGACAAGTGTTTTTTTTACATTTATATATTATAGTAGTTGATCAATACGTAAAACACTCTTATTAAATGTTACAGTTAAAAAAATTTGTTTGATAAGTTAAAAAACTAACAATATATTTTTAGTAGACCATTCAGGTTATATTAACAAGGAGTGGTTAATTTGGTTAGAGGGGGTAAAATTGAAACTTTAAGAATCTTGAAGGGTTAAAATAAAATGACGCGTAAATAATTCAGCATTTATAGGGTAAGCTGTGACGGCTAGCGCCTAGCAGCCTCTGCCGCCGACGTGGCAGCATAGTTGTGCATGGTCAACGTGAAATGGCCGCCGTTTCCCACTCTTCCTCCCTCGTGTAATCTTTTCCTGAAAATAAAACAAAAAGAAGCATTCGTGGCTTAATGCTATTTAAGTAATTAAGCATGGCGACACATAGGTCTAGTTTGTTTTCCGATCCTTAAAAACGTATGAAGTTTAAAGTTAAGATCTATAATAAATTAAAATTGTTTGTTTAGATTCAGACTTAAGAGGTTGAAACCTCTGAATTTTAAGATAATATATTAAACCATGTACGTACAAGATAATATATTAAATGGTTAATTACGTCAAAAGGTAATCTATTGTCATTGTTTTTTAAATTTGGGTAACATACTAATTGTTTTTCAATTTAAGATAACATACTTTTCAAATCAAGTCAATCAAGGTAACCTTATCAGATTGAAAAATAAAATTTACTGACATGACAGTTTATTTATCCAGTCATTAGTTTTATAATTTCTAATATTGCTTAATTATTTTTAAATTTACTCAAAATAACAAGGTATAATCAAAAATTCATTTTAAATTGCACAAAATAGTGCACGCCATATAACATTTAAACTTCATTTCTGTAAAAAAAATGTTGACTAGACAAAGAAAACCGTCAGGTTAGTAATTTTTATTTTTCAATCTAATATAGTTACCTTGATTCAAATTGATTTGAAAAGTATGTTATCTTAATTCAAAAAAATTAATATGTTATCCAAATTGAAAAAACAGTAACAATAAATTATTTTTTGACACAATTAATCCTATATTAAACCATGTATAAAATTTCAATATGAGAAGAAAAAAAAAAAAAAACAAATCCAGATGAAAGAATGGACACCATTGGATGGTTGTGGGCTTATGGGCCTGACCGATATGCAATAATATAAAACGATGAGGTGAAGGGGTGAAACATGAAGCTTGAGTGATGCACTATTTTACGTGACTTGCAACGTCGAGTTTCGTATTGATAAGTTGGTAAAAGAGTGAAATTAACAAGAAGCACCAGTGGTCTAGTGGTAGAATAGTACCCTGCCACGGTACAGACCCGGGTTCAATTCCCGGATGGTGCACTTTCTAAGCAATGACGATACATGCGCTTAAGGTTGAGGCTGGTCCCTCACACCTCTTGATTCAAGATAAAAAAGCAGCGCTTCTCAGCTTTAATTTTATTAATATATTTTTGGGTAAATTACAAATTTCGTCCCTGTGGTTTATTAGAAATTATGGATTGAATCCTTTAACTTTAAAAATTACACTGACAGTACTTATGGTTGAAGTTTAGTTACGGATATGGTCTTTTGACCATTTTAAATGACCCATTTGCCCTTACTTGTTTAATAATTATTTAGTGTTGTTTTTATGATATTTCTATTATTAATAAATAATAAACTAATCTAAAAAATTATAAATACCAGTAAAACTAATTTAATATAAAAGATATAAAATTTGAATAATAATAATTAATAAAGACAAAATCATAATAATTATTATTAACTAAAAACTAAAAAAACATTTTGAGTTTATATTTTTTTACTTTAAAAAAAAGTAAACCTATTTTAAATAAAAAAAATAAATGTAAAAATACTAAAAAAGTATCAAACACATTTTTGACATTTTTACATAAAAATTTTTTTAACACTTTCAATAAACGTTTAAAAACATTTTCATAGTTTAAACGTTTTGAAAAAAAAATTTTAAAAACTAAAAACATTTAGAAAAACTTTAATTAGTTTTGAAAAATTTAAAATTTTTAAAAAGTTATTTTTTTGTATGTTTTTAAAAAAGTTATAGAATTTTTTTAACACTTTCAATAAACGTTTAAAAACATTTTTATAGTTTAAACATTTTGAAAAAAAATTTTAAAAACTAAAAACATTTAGAAAAACTTTAATTAGTTTTGAAAAGTTTAAAATTTTTAAAAAGCTATTTTGAATGTTTTTAGAAAAGTTATAGAATACTATCAAAAAACTTCAAAACGTTATTTTTTTTAGTTTTTAATTAATTATAATTATTATTTGTATGTCTTTAAAAATGTTTTATTATTTATTTTCATGTGTTCAACACTAAATTAATTTTACTGATTTTTATGATTATTTGTATTTTTTTATTATATTATAATAATAGAAATAATAATAAAAACAACATTGACATTAATTATTAAACTAATAAGGGTAAAATGGTCATTTTAAATGGCCAAAATACCATATATGTAACAAAACTTCAATCACAAGGACTGTCAGTGTAATTTTCAAAGTTAAGGGACACAATCCGTAATTTATAATAAACCACAGGGATGAAATTTGTAACTTACCCTATATTTTTTTATTTTTAAATTATATTAAATCAATTTTCGTCATTTTTAGTTATGTTTGTTTAATTGTCCGTATGTGTTCTTTCGTTTGACGTTCGTTTATTTTCGATTATTAGTTAAACGAACACGGAAAAGTCCAATTCTTTTAATGAACAAACATAAACATAGTGATTCATTAACGACTTCGTGACTAGCAATAAAAAATGGAATTTGTGAGTTTTTTCAACTTGAGAGATTTATAAGAGAAAAAAATTAGTTGAGGGCGTTTATCGAAAAAAACTATAGAATTGTAAAATCCACATTAACAATTGTAACTGGTTCAACAGGTTGCTAGTAACATTTAAAAACACAAAATTCGTGAATTTTAATTGGTTAAGATACTCATCTAGAAAACATAATTGGGTACTTGATCGGAAAAAAAAAATGTATAGTTTGATGTTTTTTCTATAATTTTTCCTTCTTTTGGTCAAGTTTTTTTTTCCCGTAATGAAAACCTTTTGGCGGCGTTTGGTTTGCAGAATTTTTATTCCTGGAATGGAATCTGTCAAGGAATGGAGTTCTAGAAGGAATGGAATCTGTCAGAATAGAATTGGAGGCCGGTGAAGATGAAATCTAGAGTTTGGTTTTAGAACTGTTAAAATATTTGGAATGAAATTTAAATTCTATGACACTAAGCCAATGAAAATAGATTCTTTCAAAAGTGTTTTTTTAAGGAATCTTCATTCCATTTCTTTTTACTGCCAAACAAGACATTGAAATGTAATTTTCATTCCAATTTTATCAAATTCTATCAGATTCTGTGAACCAAACGCCCTCTTAATTTGTTATTTCAACTCGATGATTAGGATTTTTAGTCCATAAAGAATGTTCTTTCAATGTACATTCTGTGTTTGCAATCGATTTGGAAGATAGGCCAACAATATTGATTCATTAATGCAATTAAAACTTGTTAGCCGATATTGTATTTGTCCTCGTTGTATAGTTATTTTGAATCCGTAACATTATTCTATCAAGTAAGATTTAATAACAAATGAGTGTTGTTATTTACGGTTCTAAGAGAGAAAACTAACCGTGATAGAAATGTGTGACAATGTAAAATTGTAAATTATAATGAGAAAGAGAGAGATATGAGAGATAAAGAGATTGAGAGAGGGAGATGAGATATGACTCATGGAGTTATTTGCAAAAGCATAGTGATTTAAAAATTTATTTTCCAAATACTTGTATTTCTAAATTTATTTATCAATTGGTGGTATTTTTAATTGATCATTTATTATTCATTTTCTCTTTACATCTTTAATTTTTATTTTCAATTTATATACCTTTAAAAAACCTAAATTACACAATTGATCCCAAAATGATTTAATTTGATAAATGTCAATTTTTTTTAATTATATTTCATTTTTGACCATTCATTTTCATGTACTTAATGTAAATATATAAATAGATAGATACACACACGGAGGTGTATAATGTGTCTGTGTGTGTATATATGTGTGTGTAAAATTACTTCCTAAAATGATTTAAGTATTTTATTATTATTATTATTATTATTATTATTATTATTACTATTATTATTATTATTATACATTTATAGATATTTTGTTCAACTAAAGATTATACATTTTGTGAAGTTACATATTTTGGCTAAATTAAGAACTAAAAAATATAGCAACTTAACAAAATAATTAAATTAAAACATTTTAAATGTCATATGTTTCGTTAATATATAAACTTAATATACTTTGATTAACTTAATGTATGTGTGAACCCTGAGTGTATGTATGTCTCATTATGTTATACGTTGCGATTTCATTTATGGTTAAATCAAAATACATTAAGTTTATACATTTTGTTAACATCTAGACTCATAAAAATATAAAGGATTTTTAAATAAAGTTATATTAATATAGAAAGAAATTTTCAATTGATTTATAAAAGATAAAGATAATTTTTTTATAGATTTATAAAAAAGATTCTTAGATTTAAATATAGATTTAACGTTAGATTTATAACATTGTATGTATATAATAAGTTATAACATAGTTTAAATCTCTTAATGAAGTGCATAATGTTTGATTTAATCATTTCTTGAAGTTGATATGTTTAGATTTATTACTAAATAAACGAAATATCTAATTTTGACGTTTCCACGAAATATATAATTTTCAGTTCAACAAAATATATAAATATAATAATATATTATTATTACTAATAAAATACTTTTAATACTTTTACGGACCAATTATATAATATTAAATATATAAATGTTTACATACTATGAAACCGATTGAAAATAACAAATTGATCAAAAGTGAAATAAAATAAAAATAATGAAATTGACATTTTTAAAAAGTGATTAAATTAAATCATCTTAGGGACCAATTATGTAATTTAGGCTTACAAAAGTCGAAAAAAATGAAGAGAAATAAAGAATAATAAATGATTCTTTAAAAAAGTGCCATCATTTAGTAAATACATTTAAAAGTACAAGTGTTTGGTAAATAGATTTTTAACCACTGTGCTTTTGTAAATAACTTGTGACTCATGTGAGCGTGATGTATATAAATTGGAAGGCGACTTTTACACAAATTATTTATAGATTTGTACATTATTAAGATAAAAAATTGTTGATTAGAAATCACTTGCCATGAATTATAACGGATTAACGGATACAAAAACAGAGTCCAAGTAATTGAACCTAAAAATATAAAACATTCATGGGGAGCAAGAACTAAAGCCCATAAGTCATGTGGCCCTGAAAAACAGAGCCCAAATTGACAATGCTATCATATCAAGTATCAATTCAAGAACTACTACAATAAACCAACACAATTCGCGTAAAAGAACGCCATATATGTGTAAATGTACCTATTGTCTATTCAAGAACGTACAATGAAGTTTTAAAATCAACGGGTTTCGTAAAATGCTTCCAGAAACACACATTTTCTTTCCTCCTTACACTCGTTGGTTGCTAAAATCCACCCTGAGAATCCCATTAACCTTGATTTTTTTGAAACCATATCTAGACAAACCAGCATGCGACAAATCAATGAATGAAATATCATATATCATCCATCATATTAATATTTCTATGTATCCTTAACCCATTAAGTAATTTTGCATATGTTTTTTTAGTTCACATTCTATTTCACACGTGACACCTTTATATTTAATTTGCATAAATAGGTAGATGATTTTACTTTCAATCAATCTACATTCACATTAATATGTACGTACAAGATAATATATTAAACCATGTATAAAATTTCAATATATAAAAAAAAAAAAAAAAAAAAAACAAATCAAGATGAAAGAAAGGAGACCGTTATTTTACGTGACTTGCAACGGCGGGTTTCTTTTGATAATGGGGTTAAAGAGTTATATTAACAAGAAGCACCAGTGGTCTAGTGGTAGAATAGTACCCTGCCACGGTACAGACCCGGGTTCGATTCCCGGCTGGTGCACCTTCCAAGCTATGATGATACATGCGCTTAACGTTGAGGCTGGTCCCTCACAACTTCTGATTCAAGAAGAATAAATAGCGTTTCTGAGCTTTGACTTTTCTTATTTTTTCTTATTTTTTTAATTTTTAAACTATATAATTAAATCAGTTTTGTTTGTTCATTTGTGTTCGTAAACGTTCGGTTAACTTTGTTCGTGTATTTATAATAAGTTTTAACATTTATATTATTTTTAATATAAGCATATTGCTTATTACTATTACATAATATTATTGAATAATATATTAACTAGTTTATAACCCACGTATTACGTGGATATTTTTTATTAAATTTATTTATATAAAATGTATATGAATAAAAATAAAAACATACAAAAATAATAATTGTGTTTATTTTTTATTATTTACAGATTAAAAAATAGAGTATATTTATCTTTTTTTAAAACATTAAATTGTATTTATCTTTTATTTTAATAAGTTGTAATTATCTTTTTGGTGAACGTAGACGTGACACGTGACATTTAATGTTTTCCTTTATTATACATAATAAAAATAATTTCCACAACTAATTCAAATTATTACATTTGGATCTAATTATGATTATTATTGATAATAATGATAGATATTTTATTTTAGGTAAACATTAATTTTAAATGTTACAAAATCTAATTTATTACTAACTAATTAATGAAAAAATATAAAGTCAAAATTTAATGCAATTAAGTTAAGGTGTTAAATTTGAAAAAAGATGTGGAAAAATAAAATTTTCTTGTATTGTAGAAATGACATGTGACATGAATTGTTTTGTTTTATTATAATATATAGGCTAATCAACCCATGTGTTACATGGGTTGATTTAGAAAATACATATTTTTTATATTTAAACAAATTATTATAAAATTTATATATAATTAAAATAAAAAAAATTAAAAGCTAGTTAAATTAAAGATAAAAACATAATTAGTTGTTTGATATTAATTAAAAAAAATATTATTATATTGTATTATTAAAAACAGATAATATGTGTTTGTAAAAAATGTTTCTTTTAATTTTTATTAACTACAAATATGAAATATCAATGTAAGAAACAAAAAACTTCAATTATGTGAATGTGTATATATTTTGAAAATGATAAAATATAAAAATAGAATATCTGAAAATCAACAATCAAAATTTATCATATTTAACAATTGAAGTTTTATCAATTAAATTTTAAATCTTGTTAGCAAAATAATTACAAAAAATTTTAACTTTATTTACTACACTTCTACATTTAAATTCAAAATTTTTCCATTTGAATTTAACTATGATCATTAAGGATAATAATGACACATATTTATTTTAGGTAAATATTAATTCATTAATGAAAAAATTAAAATCACAATTTAATGTAATTAAGGTAATGTAGTAAATTTGGAAAATGAATTAAAAAATGGCATAGGTATAATTATTGATTTTAATTAAGGGTATAAGAGACATTTAATAAATAATTATGAGTTGTCATTAATCTGGACCATTGATTTCCTTCCATCCAATGGTCCAGAAACTCCCAAATGGTTTTCTTATTATATACAGTATAGATATTATACATTTAAAAATTAAAATTCAAACTTTAGTATCGGTATGCATGGGGATATTGAATGTAGATAAAACTTATGAATAACAATTATGGTACTAGTTTAAAGTCATTTATAAAACTTATGAATTAGTTAATGAAATTTAAAAAATCATGCATCATATGTTGTGGGTTTTGTTTTTAATCACCAAATTCGTTCATTTATGTTCGTCATGTTTAGTTATGTTTGTTTAATTGTTCATATATGTTCTTTCGTTTAACGTTCGTTTATGTTCGATTATTAGTTAAACGAACATGAAAAAGGCCAATTCTTTAATGAACGAACACGAACATATTGTATCATTAATGCAATTAAAACTTGTAAGCCAATCATGTATGTCTAGTCGTTGTATAATTATTTTAAATCTGTATCATTTTTCTATCAAGTAAAGACCAAATAACAAATGAGTGTTGTTATCTACGGTCCTAAGAGAGCAAATTAATAGTAATAAAGAGAGGTGAGAATATAAATCACAGAGAGACGAAGAGATTGAGAGAGTGAGATGAGATGTGACTCATGTGAGTGTGATGTAAATAAATTGGAAGGTGATTTGTATACAAATTCTTTATAGATTTGTACATCATGTAGTAGATAACTACACATTATTATTTATGATAAAAAAATTGTTGATTACAAATCACTTGGCATAAGTCGTAAGAGATACAAAAACAGAGCCCCGATAATTGAGCCCAAAAATATAAAACACTCAGGGAGGCCCAAGTATTTAAAGGCCATAAGTCTTGATGACCAAGTGAAACAAAGCCCGAATTGGCAACACTATTCTATCAATTCATGAAAGTACTACAAAGTTTTAAAAACAATCAACCAACACAATTCGCGAAAAAGAATGATAAATATGTGTAAAGAATATGATGAAACTGCTTCGATAGCGGTTACACCTTCAGATTCAAAGCATATGATGAAATTAGGAAGTGAGATTCTTCTTGAATGCGAAAAAGATGGGAGACTTCATTATGAGAAATGAATTATGTGGGAGTGAAGGAATTATGATTCGGACAACTATTTCCATTGGTGATTGACTCCCTCACTGAACCATGAATAAAAGGTATGAACAAAGAGGGAGCAAACTGGGATTACGCCCAACGAAGTGTGGAGCGGATATTTTGTTGATGTGAGAAGAAGAGAAAGCAAAGAAGACGTCTGAAATATATTGTATGGCTTGCATTAGTTTGAAGATGGGCTGGACCGGTAGGGATATGCAGTTAAGCACTAGCAATGTGCCGTTCAGAAAAAACTAGCGATGTCATCGAAACAATTTCAAGTGGGAGGTGATTTTGTACGCGATAAAAGTAATTGTATATTATTATGAATAATAAAAATTATTGGGTTTAACCGTTGATGATTTGTTTTTTGGTATCCATTTGAAAAACCAACATACATTTTAACGGAAAGAAATCATTATTGGGATGTGAAATTCTATGAGGATCACGAATGATGACATTTATCCTATGTGTTTGACTTTATTTTTAAGAACAAGCAAAGGATTTGAAAGTTAATTTAATGTTTTCATGTTTTTTTAAGGAAAGAACAAGAGCGAATATAAAAACATTTTATATTTTTGAACTTTTTAATAAAAAAACAGAAAACATGAAAGGAAATTTCGATAGAATTTCTTTTTGATTTTGATGAGATTTTCAAAGAGAGTGTTAAAAAATTCAAACTTTACTTTTCCTTCTCTCTGACTCGAGAACAAATATACAACAATGACTTTCTTATCATTTCTCTTCATTTCATATTTTTATTCCACTTTTTTTTTTAATTTCATTTCACTTCTTATCCCTTTCTTTTCCAACTTTTCTTTCCTCCTTATACTCGTTGGTTGCTAAAATTCACCACGAGAAACCAATTAACCTTGATTTTCTTAAAACCGAACCTACACAAACCAGTTAAATTGAACTTTTTACATGCAACAAATCAACAATGACATATCATATATCAACTATGATTTCCATCATACTAATATTCTATGTGAGATAACATGTTTCTATCCTTAACCATCATTAAGTAATTTAGCATTTGTTTTAGTTCAAATACTATTTCACATGTGACACCTTTATCTTTTTGATTTGCATAAATAGGTAGATGATTTTATATTCACATTAATATGTACGTACAAGATAATATATTAAACCACGAAAGAAAGTATACCATTGGATGGTTATGGGCTTATGGGCCGGGCCGATATGCAATAATATAAAAGGATGAGGTGAAGTGGTGAAACATGAAGTTGAGTGGCGCATTATTTTACGTGACTTTCAATGTCGGGTTTCGTATTGATAACCTGGTAAAAGAGTTATATACACAAGAAGCACCAGTGGTCTAGTGGTAGAATAGTACCCTGCCACGGTACAGACCCGGGTTCGATTCCCGGCTGGTGCACCTTCCAAGCTATGATGATACATGCGCTTAACGTTGAGGCTGGTCCCTCACAACTTCTGATTCAAGAAGAATAAATGGGCGTTTCAGAGCTTTGATTTTTATATTTTTAAATTATGTATAAATATAACTCTAAACCCTAATAATCAAAAGCTCATTCCTGAGCTAACATAATCTCATTCAATCATCATATTAATTGTAATCTCAAACAAAAGGGAGTCGTCGTAACCGATCACATTGTTACTGAAGTATCTGGTGCCGCAATGGCATGCCTGTGGTACCTCCACGGGTAGTTCACTCGGTAATATATATATATATATATATATATATATATATATATATATATATATATATATATATATCTATGTATGTATGTATGTATGTATATATATTAAAATCAGCTTTTGAACATCACAGTTTTGTTTGTTCATCTATTCGTCTACTGAAGTTTGTTTGTTTATATTGTTTGTTTATTTAGTATCGACATGAGTGGTGCTATTGAATGTGAATAAAATTTATGAATTACTATTATCGTTCTAGTTTAAAGTCATTTATAATCATGCATCATATGTTGTGGGTTTTGTTTTTGATCACAGTATTCATCCATTTATGTTCTTTATGTTTGTTTAATTGTTTATGTATGTTCTTTCGTTTAACATTTTATGTTCGATTATTAGTTAAACGAATAAATATTATCGAACACGAACAAGACGAATTGTTTAATGAACGAACTTGAATAGAAAATCTCGTGTTTGTTTAATGTTCGACTTTTAGTTTGATGAACTAACATGAACATACACTCGTTCAGTGTGTTCGCAGCACTATTGAAGTATAGAATGTTGTTTAAGGCTAGTTAATAATACAAGATGTGAAATGATATGAATCTAAATTTATTTACAAATCACTAATAATAATAGATTTCTTTAACCATAAATTTTGATGAAATTTAAATACGTTTTTATTCATTGTTTTTATAATACGAACTTACATTATAAGCAATTTAAAATTCTTTAAAATCCATTTTGTAAGGTAAACGTACGATTGATTTTTTTTAACTTATGAACGGAAAGAATATAAAAAATATGATTCTACACATATGTGTGTGTATGTATATATGCGTGTTTTTTATGTGTATTTATGTATGTATGTATGTATGTGTGGGACCCTCTTAAGCATTTTCGTCCGGGGACCCAAAAATCAATTGAACGGAATTGTGTATGACTAGTTTTTATTGCGCATAAATCACTTCGGTTCTCATTAAAAATACATATACCTTCTATTTATTTGACATATTGAATTAATATTGTTGTCGGCAATTCCGATCATAATTGTATTTAACTAAATAATTATTCCTATCAAAATAAAAATAATTCAATGATCACTATCTGTTTACTTTTGAAAATAAGAGCAATGACTCCACCAAGCCATGCATCATAATTAAAGAACAAAAAAACAATCAACAAAGGTTACAATCACTTATTTAATTTAAACATATATAATAGTAAATAGTGGATATTCCACGTTCATAAAATAAACTCTCCTAAATTCCATTCGTTTCTTTTTTAGATTTTAGTTCACTTGTATATATATACACATTTGAAAATTCAAGTATAGATAGATATGTTGTCATGTATTTAATAAATTATTAATTTTTATCAAGTTTTTGTTTTTGTATTTTTTGTATTATATTTTATACAAGATTAATCTGTACGTTTTACTTTTATATGTTTTAAAATCACATAATAACTCTGTTTAAGTTTTGTACGTTTTAAAATCAAATAATAACGGGCCTACATATAACATGGGACAATGTTGAAAATGCCATAAGTAAATAAGCAAAACATATATACCCAAAGAACTAGGAATATAATATTGTTATGTCCTATTGTATACATGCCATTTTTGAATAAAGTTGCTTAACCCTTTTTTGTCGAAGGTTTTTATGATTGACGTAAAAATAAATAGCCAACACCGAAAGTCATACACTTGTTCTCTTTAAGGTCACAAGAATACGTTCCAAATAATGGTCACTACCTGACAATTTTCTCTCATGCTTACAAGTTACAACTACTTATTTTTAGCGTTTAGTAACGTTTGTTAATTTAACAATTAAACTAGTTAAACTTTCGTTGTAAAATGTAGGTTACTTATTTGGTCGACTAGTGTCATGAGTGATGCGGTTGAGCCATGGTGGTTCATTCCATTGGAGCAAAAAGTACGTGTAATCAGCAACGATCTTTGTAACCCTTTCCATGAACATAGAATTATAGAAGTGATGGAGAAAAACAAGATTAAAGAAACTTTTAAAGATCTTAAGACATGTTATGGATTAGCGTGCGCATACACTCATAAGTGTGTGTGGCATATCCATGATAATTGGATAAATACTGAAAAATCCTGTCTATTGTTGATTCGAGGATAAATAGCCGGCAAACTATGTTTTGCACGAAGTGCAAAATCTAAATACACGATTTACAAATGGTTCTATCAGTACGTGTCATGAGCATTAAGCAGGTTGCGTAAATTCGAAAAGCAAATCATGCAACCCCTGTGTCTATGTCAGTAGCATATATAGATGACTTTTGGCTAACAAAATAAAGCTCGAGGTCGGAAGCACCAACATGCACTTTAATTTGTGTAATAAGCCTCTATGCCTCCTTCAATCTTCGGCTACGTACAATATACATTTAACTAATCCGAATGATAAAAAAATTATATGTGTGTGTGCCGAATGCTTTCATAATTAACTAAGTTTCATGTTAATTATACAAAAAATAAATTAAACTCATGTTGAAAAGTTAAAGTGTTAGAATACAATAATAAAAAATGTCACTTTTGCTGAGGTAAAAAGATTAGATAGGCCAAAATTAAAGTTAATATTATATATAAAATATAATATAAATTAAGTATTTAGGTAATTGTCAGCTCTCGACTCTTATTTAGGTAACCTTCTTTGAGGTTGGTTCATACCTCGTTATCAAATCATAGAACAGGTTTAGAATTTAATTTTAATAGATTAGATCGTTTTAAATATATCATAATACACTCTTAGACGTCACAAATTTATTGGTCGCAGGACGATCATATGTCACACTTTCATTAATAATTAATTATAATAATATGATAGGTGGCCTTTTTTTTCTTTTCATTTTCATCCATTAGTTACCCTGTAGTGATGTCCTAAAGTATAATATAAGCATACGCGTACTATATTCTTTTTAACAATTAATGGTTCCGCTAATTTTATTGAAAGCAAGAAGGCACTTAGGCCACCAATTCATATGTTTTGGTTCAATTTCGGCTCGACATTCAATGGTCGATCCCACTGTTGATAATTAAAAGTTTATAATTTTATATCATCAAACTTCAATTTAACCAACTAGCTAGTAAAAACTAAAAAAAAAAATGTTTTAAAAAATTTAATCTTCTAATCCTTTAAACACGTGGACTCTTCACGTACGTGACGGTATCACGTTTAACTCAATAATTAGTCTAACTCATGAATAATAATTAAAATACTTACATGTGGGTTAAAAAAATAGTATGATGATAAAAAAAAATCATTTACTTATTTATTCAAAAATAATATTAATATTTTAGTTCCCGCGTCAACAACAAAAATTGTTGAATCTAATTATTTGGAAAACAAGTTACAAATGAAACAAATTATATAATCAATAAAGAGTTTTCATTATGTATTATTTATAGATATTCTGTCACCAAATTTTGAATGAACGGACATTCAACAAATAATGTATGACGGGTGTTAAATATTTTTGTGTCAAATTTAAATTAAAGATTTATCACAAATTAATTACTTTTAATTTTGTGTATCGCTGATATTTTTCTTAATTTTAGTTATGATTTAAAATATCTTTAATACATACATACATAAACTAAGAAACTAATTAAGATAAAGTTATAAATTAAATTATTTTAGTGTATTTTTAAAAATGTCTATTGGATAAGATTTTAAGCCAAATCATTACTTGAGATGGTTTCAAAAATCAGCATTATAGATTACTTTTGTAAGTATCTCATTAGTATTTATGTTTATTAATTCAAATCTTATAATTATTTGATAATTAATTTTTTATAAAAATTTGTTTGTTTATTCTTTTTATTAATGTCTAGCCAAGTTAATAATATAAACGACTTAAAATAAACAAAAAAAAAATTACATATTAATCTAATATAAAAATTAAATAACACAGGTTAACAAAACTCATCATGAATAGTATCGTAAAATACTTTCTTATAGTACACTAGGTTAATACTTATGTATTACATGGATTGATATAAAAAGTTTGTTATAAAATAAATATTTATAAAGAAGTGGGATCCCTTAAGAACTTTATTTTTTTTAAAAAAAAAAAAAATTAAAATACAATAAAACCAATAAAAATATGATATTCATGCAAAATCATTGTGTCAATGTTAAAAAATGATGACTCTAAATCATGTTTAATTCAAAAGAAGACGGTTAAAATATGACTCAAAATATTCGAATTATTGATTTAAATATAGTATTTTATGACTATTACATATGCGATTCAGTTTAATTATTATCTTCTTATTATTACTTAAAAAGTGTTAAACCTTCATTCTGTTTTGTTTGTTATTGTGTGATAATCAATAATCTCATAGAATTCAAAAAAAAAAAAAAAATTTAAATGGTAATTATGTTCTATTTTTAGTTTTTATAAAGTATATTAGTTTAGATTGTATAAATTTGTTAGCGACCTTAAATTAAACCATATACAAGTTTTCTTATTGAAGATGTTTTAATTAATAATAAATATTTATCGCCTAACTGATTAAAACTTGATACAACAATTCCAGCGTCAACTTTATAAATAAGATTATTCGAAATTAAGTTATTTTAAAATATAAATTTTGCGACATTTACTTTTGAAGTTTTAGAAAATAGTAATACAAAATTTTATTAAAGAAAATACATTTGAAATTTGAATGATTATATTTTCTAATGTGTCAAAATTTCATAATTAACAAATAAATATTTGATAACAAAAAGTTTTTCAATTTTATTGTATACTAAGGTATGTAATTATTATTTCATAAAATTATTTATTCTTTTGGACATTTAAAATTCGAAATTAATTATCTTATTGATCTTTTAAAATTAATTTTTTTATTTTACTGATTTTTTAAATATTATTTACTTTTAGACATTTAAGCATGAATTTTATTATTTTATTGATTTTGTAAAGTTTTTTATTTTAGCTTGTTAATTTTAATGAGTATTAATTTTAGTTTCAATTAGTTTAGGAAACAAAAATAATAAGTTCAATAATAAAGTTTAAATTAAATCAATTAAATGATATGCATGTTACATAATTAATGTTAATTTTATTTTTGGAAAAAGAACGAAAAAATGGTAAAGTAGTGTATTAAGAAGATGACACGTGATAATTATTATTATCATCTATTATAGTATATAGGTTAGAATAATAAAATAATAAATAATGTTTAAATTGTTCTCTTTAACACACATTAACAAACCTCGTTTATTATCCATTCTTTAAACATAAAATTCTGTCTAATGTGTATTGGAGAATATGACATGTCAAATCTGTACAAATTTCCAAATCAATTTAATTAATTAATAATCACAATAATGATAATAATTAATAATAATAATAATGGACGGAGCTCTTGATTCCACAAGTCGCCACTTTTTGAGACAAAAATAACAAAAAACCGAACGTATGTTACCATCATGAATTATTAATTAGAAAATTCGAGACATGTCACAATTCCACCTTCATATAACAAATATCTGATATTTGCACAATGCCAAAAAAATATTAGGAAGATTGTGATTTATATCCATCACTAAACATGATCATATCTATACAGTTAATTAAAATTAGTTTTATAGAAGTTGCATTATTTCAACTTAATTTATCTCCTACCTATTGTTATAGTAATTAAATGACTTCAACGAAACTGTTAAGAGTTATGGGCAGACCGATGATTATTATGGCAGTAATAGGTGCAACAGGTCTATCGTAAATAACATCATTTTGTAGTGTATTTTTTTTTAAAAGAATTGTTTGGGTTATGAATATTTCTGTTCAACTTATGTTTTTCAAATATTTATTAATTCTTTAAGATATTTGATTAAAATATTTCATATCAAATCAAACAAATAGACTTATAGTATAGTATCTAAATATATGATAAGTAATATTCAAACAATAATTAAAAACGTAGAATTGTATGGTACTTAATTGAATTATTAAAATTACTAATCTGGTTTTTTCACTCAGATGATGCTTGTAGTTAACAATGACACGTCAATATGGTACGTGTAACCGGTAATATGACAGCTTTTGCTGATTATGGTGATGACGTGACATTTTTTTAATGTGGTTGTTACATGGAATTTAATTTACATTAATTATTTAATTTGTTTTTTTATTATAATTATTATTATTATTATTACTACAATGTTGATCCAAATTTCATCAATGTCCTCGAACCCATTTGAATTGTTCTTGAATGCAACCCTGATTCTTAATCGAACAATATCCAAATTCCTAATCAACGTCTTGAATACAAATCCAACTTAAATCCCTAATCAATAACAAATCCAGATTCCTAATCATTTTCTTGAATATTCAAATCTACAACCTCAACCAAGGAATGAAAACCTAGAAACAAATTTGGCACATTCATCCAAGAACTATAACTTTCAATCTCAAAAACGAGGTATGGACAATGGAAACCAACATTTTAAGACGATTTCATACTAAGCAATGTTATATCCAAACATGGAGAAATCAAAAAACCAATTAGAAATCGTCAAACGTTGAGATCCAAAACCCAAATCTGGACCTAAATTAAACAAAACCCGTATACGAAATTCTTAAATCAGTTTCCATGCCAACAAACACATTTAGATCTGGAAATCTATGCCTTGAAATCACACCCCCTAGTACCAAACCGACAAACACATTCAGATCACGAAATTTATGGCTGACCCCAGATGTAGACATCAACCAAATCTCATTCAGATCTCGAAATCAAAACCAGGTACCAAGTTGATGAACACACATGAAATCATTTCCAATGCCTGAAACTCAAAATTCTTGGACCTTCTGTTGCAGATAAAGATGAAGACGAAGGTGGGGATTAGTTGGAGGAACTGAAATTTGTGATTTGAAAAGAAAGTGATCTTTGGGGGGAGGAATACTGGGGTGAAGAAAAGATAATGATTTTGGTTGGAAATTACAGAATGTCAAACCCTTAATTTTTACAATATATGAAAGTCAAATTAATCCTATGTTCGTATCCTAAGTCCTAACATGATCCGAACTTCATAATTTTTCACAAAATTCTTCTAAGTTTTTAAATTCTGTGAACTTCATATTTACATTCAAACTTCGGATCAAAGCTAAAATCTTACATTGATTCTAGATTAAATATTGTTTTTTGATCTTTCAAAGCTGCTCAAAGCTTTCGACAACCTATTTTTACTTCTACTTATTTTCTTTTCTATCTTGATGATATTTGTTTGCTTCTTAATGAAACCATTAAGAGGTCATTTAATCTTGAATGAGTCTCTTAATGGTTCCATTAAGAATTAAACATACAACCTATTAGGCAAGTAGAGAAAATTTGAAAATGATTTCTCCCACCTATTTTAGCAAGTTCACAGGTGAAAATATCTTCTAAGATATATTTTTAGCTTATAACTTGATACAGCGTAGCAAATGAAAAAATAGACTAGTTTGTTGATTCAAGAATTCCAGATTAATCTCTACCAACTTAAACAGAAATGGGAAACTAAAAACGGGAAACTTAAATAGAAATGGGATACTAAAAACAGGTCAAAAAACCCAACGGGACGACCCAGGAAACCAAAATAAAAACCTAAAAAACCGATAAAAATCATTAAAAAGTCCATAACTCTCATTCCGGGTCGAATTTTGGCCAAACAGTTGGGCAAACCGCCTTCGGATTGTCACTACGTGGAGCTCGAGCCAACGGTCGTCTGAACACCTGATTCGCCCCAAACGAAGACCCGAGTCAAAAGTTAGGGCCTTTTCTGTTTAGCCCCTTTTATTACGGATCATGTATTGGGCCTCCAAAAACAGAATGGTCCGATCATTCATACTTGGGCCTGCATCATAACTTGTCAACTTACACATATAATTTCTTACACCTCATTTTTAACAGACACACAAAGTATGTTGCTAATGCTTGCTAGACTTAGCAATAATTATCATTATACTCTGTTTATATAAACTCATGGATCTAACATTTTAATTTTTCAATAAATGATTTATTTATAATTATATTTCCATGATATTATTTTAAATCTCTAATTGATCATATTTAATCCAAAACTATTATTACATAATTATTTGGGTGTTATAGTTTTATTTATTTTATTATGATAAACAAAATATTATTTAATATGTTTTTATTAACATCATATTAGTTTTACTTTTTAAATGTTTAGTATTACATATATAGTTTGTATTTATTTTTAATATATTTTAATAATTTTTTTATACACATAAAATATTTTTTAATTAAATATATAGATAAGATAATATTTGGTACAGATTTAAATTTAAATTTGATTAGTAACGAATTTAAAATATTTTTTAATTAGCTATAAAGATAATTATTAATCTACACATATAAAATTAAGTTAACTATCGCAAACCAACACACAAAATTACATAAAAATATAAAACATTCGATAATTAAATAGTCATCTAATAAATTTTAATTATTTTTATTATAAACCTTTTGAATTTTGATTAGTGATTTATCCTATTTTAATTTAAGAGGTGTTTACCGTTTAGTAGAAAGAAAAGATAATGAAACAAAACTAGAATAAATAAAGGGTTAGTTGCAAATATACTTATTGTTGAAATAAGGTTAATTACAAAACGAGGAATAACAAAAGATTGATTACAAAAATACCCTTCTTCAGCTTTACCGTTGACTCAACCTTATATCTCCGGCAACATCATCAATAATCGCCGTCATCCTCAAAGTTTTCATCCGTCGTCCTTAGATTTAAATGGTTTTTACGACTTTTCAAATTTCTGGATATTTTCGATTTGGTATTCACCCGTCACCGGTGAACCATTCAACCGAAATCTTGTCGGATTCTCATAAGAAAACACAATTTCAATAATAAACATAGACTGAAACATTTTTTTATGAAATAAAAAGAAAAAATTGTCAACTTCGTAAATTGTTAACGTCAACCTTGGAGTCGATGGTACATTGGATTTGTAGCTATTCAGCAACGTAACGAAATCTGCGTGGCTCGTCTATTGGTGTGTGCCACGTATCCACGAAAACTTACCTGGACACCAAATTCGTGGGACCACTAAACTGCCGACACCCAAATGAAAGAAGAAAACACTAAAAAAGATAAGTTTATATAAATTTTTTAAAAAAAAATCCTCTTCTGTGACATACTTTTTTAAATGAAAGAAATACTAAAAAATCATTTTAAAATTTTATTTTTGTTCAAAGTAATTATATTTTTTAATTAATTTAAATATTTATTTTTAAAAGACGCAATTTTCATTGATCAATAAAATTGGAGATTTCGTTTATGCACAAAAACAA
Organism: Centrapalus pauciflorus; assembly: GCA_020465985.1. NCBI lineage: Eukaryota > Viridiplantae > Streptophyta > Magnoliopsida > Asterales > Asteraceae > Centrapalus > Centrapalus pauciflorus. Next base: position 900,195 of record JAANYP010004494.1, on the reverse strand, counting down.
ATATTATCGACTTTATGCACAAATAAAATATACTAGTTTATTACCCGCGTATTATACGAATATTTTTAATAGATTGTTGTATATATAAAATATAATAAACTAAAAAATAAAGATATAAATATTATTCTATATAACAAAGTATATAAGAGTAATAATATTAATTATCATTGCATGTTAATTTTCTATAATTTTAAATACATACATATATGAATAGTAATTATTTTTTTATATTCTTGTAAACTTTAATTATATTATAATTAATAAGTTAGTAGAGTATTAGATTTTATTGAATTTGATTTGAATTATTCATTTAGATTTGGATAGATATAGTTTAAATATTATATTATTTATATTTTATAAATTAGTGACTTTAATTATATTTTATTTTTATTTTTAAATATAAAATTTCTATCATACGCGTGACATTTCCTGTTAATCCAAGTGGCAGTCTAATTAAGTGTCATGTGACGTTTAGTTACTCATTTAATAGTATAAATAGATTATATTTTATACATAACAAAAATATGTTTTTTATAAATAACAAAAAATAATTAAATAGTTTAAAGGAAAATGAGTATAATATTGATTTTATTATATTGTTAAATTAAAAAAAATATAATATTTTCTCGTTTTTATCAATTTGATCCTTACTATTATTTTTATCATGTTAGTCGTCTTATTAGTTTATTTGTTATTGAAACTGTAAAAGTTATTATTACCGATGACAATTATTCAAATTAAAAATGATGTCGCATTTTAGTTTAAATTTTCTGTTTTAAAAAACAATCATGTTTATAATATTTTATCGTTAGGTTGCTAAGATTTTTTTTTCCATTAGAATAATCGCATCTCAGTGATGGAACTCATAAAAAACTGAAAACATAATGATTTTTTTCTATATAAAAACATTCAACTAAAATGTGATGTAAATTTTTAAATTAACCTGAACAACAGGTTAGCAATGACGAATTTCACGAATCAATAAAAAAAATATATAATGACTAGTATGATTAAAACATCAATGACTAAACTAATAAAACTATTATAACATGAAGGTTCTTCTCAATATAAACTCTAAATATCATATAGTTCTTTTGTTTCTTTATCAAAATGGAGAAAACAAAAAATATGAAAATAAAATAAAGTTTTTTAGTTGTTATTTTATTTTCTATGATTCTTATCTTTAATTATTATATATTAGTTAAGCAACCCACATGTTACGTGAGTATATCTACTAAAATATTTTTTCCCTTAAAATAATATATAAGACTAAAATATAATTACAAATAAAATAAAGTAATGATACTAAAATAACATAAGAATTATTAAAGTTATATCAAACATGGAATTCAACTTGTTATAAGCTAATTATATTAAACAAATAGTCAATGTGTATGTATAATTAAAAACATTTTTACAATATAATAACATTATAATGTATCAATTATATAGTCAATATTTAGATATATTTTTATTTTACAGTAGTAAATAGTTTTAAATCACGTCTCATGTATGAGAAAAATTATACTCATTTTTAAAACTAATTATGTTGGTAACATAATTTTGATTTTAAATCAAAATTAATGAAAATAGATTTTAAAATTTAAAACATTTAATTATATTGACTTTCATCAATGATTGTTAAATTAGATAATGATTAGTATTAGTTTTTCAAAGTAATTAAAAGAATAAATTGAAAGAGTTATATTAGGAAAATAGGAGGAAAAATGAAAATTTGATTAGTTGAGAAATTGACATGTGTCAATAAACATTTTGCCTTATTAATATTTATAGATTGTTGTTATTTCAGATGAATTTGAAATGATAATAAATATGAACCTTCCAACATTGTAATCTTCTTGTGGCCAAGACTTGTGGAATGAACTCGGGTCTTAAAGTCTATTGGAGACATGATACTGACCTTAACGTATATTGTCTACATGTGTAGACTTTTCAAGTCCCCTAAAATACGTTGGTCATGTTTGTCCATTTTTGTGTAACTGTGTAAATGTAATAGAGTGTTAAATCAACATCTAATAATGAAACTTCATCGTCATGTTTGTCTATTTTTGTGTAATTGTGCAAATTTTAATATAATGTTAAATCAACATCTAATAATGGAACTTCGTCCAAGTTGATTAGGATAAAATCTTTGTGGCAAATACTTGTTATAGATCTTTGCAATTATAAGTGTAAACAAATCTCAAATTTCAAGTGAAAATAAAATTTCAAAAATTATATCTAGATATACCACTAAAATTTTCTTGGGTATATAAAATTGAATAAATTTTGTAGGTTTATTAATGTGAATAACTTAAATTAAAACTACAATGTAAAATCTAAAAGTTTAAATAGACAAGTGATCATCTCTTATTGGTTCATAGTTATTATTAAAGTAACTTGATAAATTTAGTGGTATATTAATGAAACTATTATATGTACCCACGTATTTACGTGGATAAATTTTAATAAATCACTGGTCATATAAAGTTTATGTAAATATAAAATAAAACATATAAATCTTAAATGTTATTAAAAAATAACAATAATAGTATTGTGTTTTATGTTTGTCATAATTAATATTTAATAGTAGTTACTTTTTTAACAATTTTTAAAACATATTTTATTTTTAAATTTATATGTATTTAATCGATATGATTTGAAGTTTCAAATTTACATAAATCTTTATGTTGATATATATTCTATTACAATAAATAAAATGTTATAAAATATGATTTTATTAATATTGTATTATGTTTACGTTTTACTTATATTTAATATTGTTTGTGAACTTTATTTATGTTTAATATATGTTAAAAAATTTATAACACATAATAGGTCTTTTAATTAGACATAATAAATTGTATTTATTTTTTCTAGATGTTATTTAATAATATTGTATTTTTCACTTATAATAAAATCTTAATTTATTTTACTATTTTATTTGAAGTTTATGGATAAATTATATAATTTAAGGCCTTTTTAAAGTTCAGATTTAAATTAGCTTAAAACTATCAAATGTCAAATAGATAATGATGGTAAATAATATAATTAGATAATGTAAATTAGTGGATAAAATTAATTATTTATTAATGTTTATAGATATTAGAAATAATATATTGTATTTATCTTTTACTTTTATTTTATTCTAAAAACTATAAATTGTATTTATCTTTTTAGGTGCAACGTGGTCACGCCATGTGTCGTTTTGTGTTCTTTTTTATTATATACTAGGTTATTACCCATGTATTACATGTGTTAATTTTAGAAATTGATATTTATATATATATATATATATATATATATATATATATATATATATATATATATATATATCTATATATATATCTATATAGAATATGGTTCGAGAGAGTAACACCTTTATGTAGCGCACCAGAAGGTACCACCTTTAAAAAAACTTTTTTTAAAATTTTTTTTCATAAACATGATTTAATTAACGTTATGAAGATCATATGTAAATGTCACATACATTCACATCTCCTAGCTCCTAAAAAATGATGTGAACACACACTTACATAATTTTGAAGACATGTGAACGCGCATTTATGTGATGCGTGTTTTCATGCACTTGGAGTGTTCGAATTTGCGTGAAATTCACATATGATCTGTGTAATGTTAATTAGAACATGTTCATGAAAAAAAATTTCAAAAAAATTACTTTTAAGGGTGGTACCTTCTGGTGCGCTGCATAATGGGTGGTACTCACTTGAACCTAAATCTATATATATATATATATATATAATATAATAATTATATGAATGATAAAGTTTTCTTAATTTTAGTTATATAATAATTATATAAATAATAAAGTTTGCTTAATTTTAGTTAGTCAGTTATTAAATTAATCCATATTAGATTTACATAAATTTGATTTGTTTTAAAAAAATAAAACCAATAGATGACGTGGCAAAAGGAGAGAGCGACATGTGACAAATTAAATGAGAGCATGTCATGTGGCATTTAGTTACTCTTTTAATAGTATAGATAGATAATAGATTAGATAAAGTTTGTAAGCCTCAACTTTAAACTAAACGATTTAATTTCTTACGACTCTATATTGTATCAAACGACCCATCATCTTTGTTCCATATTAAGGGTTGTCGATATCATATAAACCATCGTCTTTGGTGCAAGTATTTCCATTCTGGGTCCATCAAATACTTATAGCAAAAGAAATTGTTTACATGACTTTCTTATTGATCATTTCGATTGTTTCTATAGCTTTAATTAAATTCAAAGTTCAAACGATGAAAAATAGACAAATGGATAAAAACATCTTTGATCAAATAAGGCATCTTTAAAAGATGCTAAATTTTTATTTCTCGACTTAAAATAAAAAAAAGGTTAAAGGCAGAGCAATAACAAAATATTTTATTTTTTTTAATAATAACAACAATTCATTTATTAATGTTTATTACTTTAATCTTTTACTTTCTAACGTTTATATCAACTAACTTATTATCATATGTTATGCACAAAATATAACAACTATTTGTTTTTGTTGTGGTTGTTGCTGCTACTGCTGTAATTGTTGGTATTTATATTGTTGTTGTTTATTTTTTTTTTATATTTTTGAATTTAGATATTGTTCATCTAACTTTTACATTATCATCAGGAATAGTAAAAAATAAAAATAGATGTAGAATGGTAATAATCTAGTCAAATAGATCCTTATTTTACGTTAATGAAATATTTCATCCATTATTTACACATTAAATGCTAAATAAAGTTGTATAACACAATTCAAAATTAAATAAATTTTGAACAAACTAATATGAATTTTTCTTTTTCACCGACCAAAAAGACAATGTATTAGTAGTTCATCAACTAAAATGACGATGCATCAGTAGTTCATCAACAAAAATGACGATGCATTACGATTCACGACCATTTCATCGAAAACGTTATGCATCATCTTCATCAAAAAAATGTTCTACATCAAAAAAATCATTCAGATAATTTGTTCACACCAAAAACTTTTCATATACAATAATTTTCTATAAATTAATTAATTTATTTTTAATGAAAGATATAAAATTAAAGATATTAAAAATGAATGTTCCTACGTACTTATTTTATATAAAGTTATTGTGTTGGTAATATTTTCTTGTGTACACATAATTTCTCTTTATAGTAAAATTTGATACATATATACACATATTTAGAATGGCCCTAATTAAATAAATTATTAATTACTCTATGAATAATTACAAGCAAGATAAAAAAGGGTCAAACGGGTATTAATTAATTAATTAAATTTTAACAAAGTGCCATAGATATTCTTTTATTAAACGTAAAAGTGTATGGCTTACCGTAACGACACTTAAAAATCACATAATAGATGATGGGTTTACGTAAGATGCCAAATTTAACCCAAACTCTCCTTTTCAAAATGTCATTTCAACCTATTTGTTTTACATATAAATTATTGAAGCCTAATTAAGTCGGTCTTTATTTTCTGCTTTCTTTGTTTTCACTTTCATCATTCATTAATTTGTTGTTGGGTTTGGGTTAGATCGATCCTAATTATAATTACCCGACAACAATCATGATATCGTACCAAATTGAAACACTCTTAACATAACATTATTCAAGAATGATCATTCTGAGTCAGCCCAATGGAAATCACTGTTAAGTAAAGTCTGATATTAAATCAATGAACTATCTTCAAGGCCAAGGTCTGTAATTAAATGATACCGGAAAAATAGTTACAACTAAACAATAAGCTGGAAAATCTTAATGAGGTTAAGACTCTAGTATACATACCTACCACATATGTCATAATGAAAATCAAATAGATCAAATAAGCAAATCTAGAAAATAGCATTATTAATATTTGCTAATTAATCTCCTTTTTATAATTAAATACTGAAGATTGTAATATCAACAAGGCTGGTTAAAAAATGGGCTGAAGTATTTAAGAAGTGGATTTTGGGTCCAAATTAAGTCGTCCAAAACGTATTTAAATACCTAGCACATCTTAATTTTATATATAACCATGCTCAATAAGTTAGTTACTCCACATCGCCCACTTCATCATGTTGTTTTATTTTTTTAAGGGTTTATTTTCTTGTATTTTATTTTTTTATTACAGTTTTTAATAAAATACTTTCATATTAATATTGGATTACACAAATAATATTCTACTTTTGTATTTTAATGCTAACAACAATATATTATTTTTCAAGATGTACATCTCACGTTTTTATAAATGTTAATTTTTTTTCCTTTTTATAAAAAATCTATAGGTACCTTTAAAATCTTCATGCTATTTTAGTGTTATTGGATCAGAAAACTAATAGGATTTTAGTGTCAGCAAATCAAAAGTTGTAAACGTGCAGAAGTATGTTTGTGTAAGTTGATATGAGTCTGGACCCATTACCTATGCATGCGGGGGTCGAGTTCGCGGGGATTCAAGAGACAAAAGCCCTATTTGTTCAAGGCTAATTTGTGTGCAAGGACCAAAACTAATGATTTGTAATTATTGTTTTAATCATGCACTTATGAATGGTTATGCTAAAATCGTTTAACGATCCCTTCTAATGTCGATTTTAAAAGTCTTATTAACTAACGATTATTGTTGAAATATGTTACAAGAATGGATGATTGGTTTCATTTTGAAATAGAGAACAAATATGAATTTCTTAAGTGTTAGCCGAATTAAAAGTGTTTTGATTTTTTATTCAATATATGATTTTATGTAACTCTTGATTGTTTCTAGGGTCGAAATACTTGTCAGTAAAAATGATGTTATACACGAGATGAGTGATTATCAAGAGATTACAACAAAACCCTAGAGTCTAGGAGTGTTCAAAAAATTTCGAAGCCGAAAAACCATTCCGATCTTGAGGTTAACGGAACCGGATTTTTCAATTATTTTCAGTTCGGTTAACCGAACCGGAAAAAAACCTTCAGTTTTGGTTCACGATTTTGGTGATGGACGGTTAACCGAAAAACCGAAATAAATTTGATTTTATATATTTTAACTTGTATGCGTATATATATTAACATTTATCCCAACAATAGTTTATATTTTAACTTCTTTATTAGTCTACATTAATTGTTAATCCAAATTATAATAAAAACTACACTAGAACTATTTAATTTAAAAAGTTTATAAAATAATTTTTTTGTTTCCATCATATTTTTAAATATAATGTTCAATCTTTAAACATATTATATATATATATATATATATATATATATATATTTATTTATTTGTAGTTTTATTCATCCTTTTATTATATCGGACATTTAAAGTTTTTAGAACTAATCGTTAGAGTTTTTTAATTTGAAAATTAATTTATTAAATAGAAAAAATAATTGGTTAACTTAATAACCGAACTGAAAAAATCAGTTAACCGAGTCGGTTAACAGGTTTTTTCGTTTCAGGTTTAGGTTCACAAAATATTTGAACCGATATCTCTGGTTAACCATCCAAAAAGTAATTTCGATTCAGTTAAGTACCATCCATGAACATTCCTGTTAAAGTCCCATTAAAAACATTGCTATAATATACAAATGTGAATAAATTATTTGCTATAAAATCTACACATTTAGCCATACAAGATGTATAATTCTAGTCTAAAATCATCTTTCATCCATTTTTTAAGTATTTTCTGGTTTCCACGACAGGTGTATAAATGTATTGTGTCACTCTACCCTCAAGTCATCCATTAATGTATATATATATTTGAATGGTTTATATATATTTTCTTAATTAACCCAACATTAATCATAATATATATTATAAATTTCATATTTTATGTTTTAATTAAATCCTTCTTCTCTCTAGATCTCTCTCCCCCTAACCTTTTTCTCTCTCTAAATTTCCATCATCTTCTTTTTTTTTTTTTTGTTATCTTCCCATAAAACAAAACATGTTCCATGATCAAAGACCTTCTTCCTCTCATCAAGATCAAGATCAAGATCAAGATGATGATGATGAAGACGAAAACATAAGAGAAATCCATGCTCTAACCTCACCGCTACCACCACCACCACCACCGTACCGCCGCCGTCGCGAAGCCTGGGAAACCACCAGCCACCGATCCTCGTCTCTGTCCGTAGGCAGCACCGAAAGCGAAAACTTCACCACCATGAGTAGAGAGTTTAATGCCCTCGTTTTGGCAGGTACCAGGATAAACGGAAGCGAAAACAGCGAGAATATCAATATTGCAAATAGTACCAACACGAATAATGGTAGCAGTAGCAGCAACTTGGAAAGGATCGGTGAGGAAGATACGACGACGGAAACTAATCCGCTGGCAATCGTCCCCGATAATAATCGTATGGCGTCACCGACTAGACGTGGTGGCACGAGTTCGGTCACGGCTGGTGGAAACCCTAGTGAGGTTTCGGTACAAAGGGTGAAGAAAGAGGAGGTTGAATCGAAAATATTGGCATGGCAAAATGCAAAGATTTCAAAGATCAACAACCGGTTCAAGCGTGACGACGCGATTATCAACGGATGGGAGAACGAACAGGTTCAAAAGTCGACGTCGTGGATGAAGAAAGTCGAGGTAAGTACACGCTTTCTTCGAAAACGGTCAAAACACGCACACACACACACTTAACGTATAATCGATCGATCGATAACAGTAGTGAAACGAAGAACCAGTTATGTCTAAATCAAAGTAAATTGATACTTCTTTGGCTTTGAATGGTTTTTACGTAGTTTTTCCACACATGGGTATGGTGTAATTTTATCCAAGGTACAAACTTTTACAACGTACAAGTCTTGAAGCGTAAGATACAAGAATTGAAGCATAAGGTACAACATGAGGTAGCGAGGGTTAAGGGTTCAAAAGCTTAATAATAAGTAGCCAATCATGAGAGAAATCGATCAGTGTCCAAATGTCCACATTAACTAAAATAGCATTATATGAATGAAAATTAAAGGGAATAAGACAATAATATAGTAATTATTGGAAATAGACAAGTGAATTTTCTAGGCCTTTTTGTACAACTTTTTTATGCATGCGTGTACAAGTGTGTTATGCATGGTTCTTTGAGTTTGAAAAATCTTACTCTGGCAGGATGAATTTTTCTAGCAAGAAGCACAACAGCATTAACAAATAAGAATGCCCTTGGGCCTTGGGGATGGGGTTTTCCTTTGGATCAGGGAATTGAAGTATTTAATGTTGACCACCATATTTTATTACTTAATATTTTCATTTCTATAATTTTATTTATTTTTATATTAATAGTATAATATTTAATAGTTGTAACTTTTTTAACTAGGTAGAATTAGTTTTAAAAATATATTTGTTAAAATTAATGATAATTTTTAGCATTAAATGACATAAACGAACGTTACAAGCTCAAGCAAGCACCTTTGAAAACCTATTTAAACTATCTTTTGAAAACCTATTTAAACTTCTTCATGCAAACAAGATTTTAAGCTTGAGTTTTTAAAATAGCGAAAACTAAAACCCGGTGGCGTTTTGTGGGATATTTTTAAGGCTTAGTCGTCTTAAATTATTTACGTGTTTAAATTCTTTAGCTTTTATTTTCGAATTCAAAAGATAATAAAGTGTTTTCTTATTAAATGAAAGGGTTTATTATGAAAAAAAAACCAACATGTTTTTCAATTTTTAGCGATTTAGTCCCTCCATGTTATTTTTTACCATTAAACCCCTTATGTTACCAATTCGTTGTTGGTTTTGTGAAATAAATGACTTGTAACCGGTGATACCGGTAAGAAATCCTACGTGGCTGCTGATGTGTATATCATCATCCTTACAAGAGTTTACCAATTACCCTCATTTACTTAGTCGCAACTGAATCAATGACCATAAAAGTCAATCATATGCACACTATTACCTGGTCCATGAAAACAAACACTCAAGTTTAGGTCAAAAAACTAAAATCAAATCAGAAGAAATGCGCATTTGGTTTAGAACGCTTTCGTTGTTTTACAGAGACGATTATGATTTCTTATTATCGATTGATGCTCAGAAAATCCGGTAATCAGGAAGAATACGAAAACGAGCAATCGATTTCAAATAGCCTAACCAATAATTTTCAAATTCGATCCTCTGTAAATTCAGTAATTAAGAACAAGAGAATGAACATCTGATCTTCCACATCGACACGTACTTTGAAGAATCATCATCAATTCATCATGATTTCTTCTATTAATTAATGTTTTTAGATATAGAAAAACACTTGAATCTAAAAGAAGAAGTGAAAAACAAAAGATAAATACAGTCATAGTGACGTACCAAGCACCTTCGAAATCAAAGGAGGAAGGACGTCTGATGAGAACGAATCCGAGAACTTCAGTGTAAAACTTAACAGATCTTAGAACAGATTTACAGATAAACAAAACGTGATTTAGAGATAGCAATGGCAACTGCTGCGATGATGACGATGAAGAAGAAGAAAAAGAAGATGATAATGATGATGATGAACTGAATAATGTGTCTTCCTCCTCCATAATCTCTACCTGTCCGTCATTAACAATCTGCTTCGCCATTAATTAACGTCGTTGAGTCATTAACTAACGTCGTTTGAGTCATTAATTAACAATCTGCTTCGCATAAATAATGCGTCTCGCAAGAAGAAGAAAAAGAAGATGATAATGATGATGGCACTGATGTAGAATATGCAATGGTAGAAGAAACTAGGGTTTGGTTTTTGAGGGTTTCATTCTTCAGAGATGAAATCAGGGTTTTTTGCCCTAATTTCCTTTTGAAGATGTTCAAATGCCACATAAGCTTCCACGAAACCATTCATTTAACAGGTAAGCACTTCATTTGACACCTAATACGCCACCTAGACACGTTACCGGTTACAACAGGTACAATTCCTAAAACCAACAACGAATTGGTAACATAAGGGGTTTAATGGTAAAAAATAACATGGAGGGACTAAATCGCTAAAAATTGGAAAACATGTTGGTTTTTTTCATAATAAACCCTAAATGAAAAGTCTTCAAATTATAAATCCTAAATGTGATAAACAACCATATTTTCTATTTAGACTGGGAAGTCAAAAGTCTAGACTTAACTGATTATTTGAAACGATTTTAGTTGATAAATTCAAAGACTTTCTGTTAGAAAAGGGTAACTTCAAAATTTTCAAAAAAAATATAATTAATATTGTAATAAAATACATAGGGATTTTTTTTTAGTAAAACCCAATTACGGTGTCTTGTAATTTAATTTCCTCTTAAAAAACTGACCTGATGAGATTTTGTTTTTTGGAAAGGCTGAAGATTTTTTTTTTCAAAAAAAAAAAGATCCAAGGAGAGCACTTGATAAGAATCCATATTTTTATTTTAAAAATGGAATATCCCACGTTTCATTGAGAAATAGGATTGTGTTTGAAAGAGATAATGGATTGAAAGAACATATATACAAATTACTAGTTAGGAACTTAAGATACTTAAATTCTCTATGAATGCTCAAATTGTATCAATATACAGCTTAATATTCAATTCTCTCATTTTCTGTAACAATTAGGGGTGTTATTCGGGCGGGATAATTGAGTATCGGGTTATTCGGTTCGGGTTATTCGGGTTGGAGTGTGTGGGTTAGTTACCCGAACCCGAACCAAATAAGAGGACGGGTTATTCGGTTTCGGGTTAAATGGGTATCGGGTTATTCGGTTTGGGTTAAATGGGTTATTCTGTTTTGATATAAAAAATGAATCATCTACAAAATATTTTAAATGGGTTAAATGAGTTGGGTAATTTGGGTAAATAGGTTAAATGGTTTGAGTATCAAAATTGGGTATTTACATATCTACATTCTATATATAAACTTGTAGTTATAAATAAATCAAAAAATGGAAAATATATATTAAAGGGGTTATTTGGGTACCCGAATAAGCATGAATCCTACCCGTAAACCGAACCGAATTACTTATTCGGGTACCATTAAACCCGAATAAGAAACCCGAAAACCGAATAACCCGACCCATTTAACCCGATTAAGGTTCGGTTCGGGTGGGTTATTCGGGTTCGATTATTTTGCACACCCCTAGTAACAATGGTAGATAATTAAGTAGAACTAAGATTAGGGAAAGACAAATACAACCAGTGTCGGTCCTATCATTTTTGAGGCCCGGAGCAAACACTTAAAAAGGGTCCTCTATATATATAAGCAAAATTCGTATAAAAAGTTACAATTAAATAATATTGAGAAAAAAATGCTATACTTTTTATTCGTATGATTATAAATTGGGTAACAGTTACATACAACATTAAATTATATTTTTATTAGTAAATTGAGAGACCAAACTTTAAACTTTAAGGTTGCGTTTAGTTAACGAAAACTAGTCATTTTTCAATTCCAGTTTTCAAGTTATAGTTTTTAGAAAAAAACAAGGGTTTCTATGAAAAGTGAAAACTTGTTTAGATGATGAAGTTTTAGTTTTAAGAAAAATAAGATTGGTAATTATAAAATAAAAAAAAATATTATAGGTGATGGAAAAGTAAGAGAGAGAAAGAGAGTATTATAAAGAAATAGGGTAGGTAGTAGAAAAGTAATAGAGAGAATATGAAAAGTGATGTTTTAAAAAGTGAAATGAAAATTTATGAAATTGTTGTTAAGTAAACAAGTTTTCATTTTTGTTGAAAAGTGAGATGGAAAATTTGAAAATTTTCGGGAACTAAACGCACCCTAAATGTTTCATAATATAAACAGTAAACATATGTGTCAAAAATAATAACATCCTAAGAAATAAGTACATGTCTTATTATTATTTTTAATAGTCGTATAATAAATAACATAAATCACGTGATAAACAAAAATAAAAAAAATCAAACTCATTGAAAAACAAAAGTATAAATATAGAATTTGATGGATAATATATTGATATAAAGTAAATAGACGATATCTGTAGATGAAAATACAAGTGGTAGTGATAATATATATAATAAAATAAAAATGCACATAATGGGATTTGATCCCATGCCATTTGGATTCCAAAGTAAGATGATTGTCAGTTGAACCAACACATTATTTATATTTTTATCGTCCAAAAAAATATAAGCTAATACTAGACAGTTGGACTATATTAAAAATAAATTTTTTTGGGCCCTTATACTGAATTGGGCCATGGGCGGTGGCCCAGGTGGACCAAGCGGCCGACCCTGAATACAACAATCATAAGATTATTGTATTTTCAAGTTTCATGATCTAAAAAGCCAATGATTATATCTTCAATTCTTCTTACCAAACGTAACCTAGTGTTTAACGTGATGTAATAATTCATCACATCTATCTATTCTATTAAAAGAGTAACTAGATGACACGTGTCATTTGAATACAATGCCAATTGGCTTAACGAGGATTTGACAAGTGTACATTACTTATATCTATATCCATAAAAATCTCAACAAACAACATTTAAAAGATATTTTAATATAATAATAATAAATTTATAAGTTATTAATGAACATATTAGTTTTTTTTTTTCAATTTTAAGTTTATATAGTTTTAAGAGAAAGATAATTATTAACATTTCCGTGTAATAACACGGGTTAGGTTCATATCTATAAACTCTTAGTGGGTGGTTTATTTAAAACTAATATTTTACTCGTGAGTTGCGCGGGTTGTTCTGTTTAAAAATCTTACAACTTTTGTAGTGTTTTGTGATAATATAATGTGTTTGTTTACATTTAAAAACTTTATAATTTTTTGTAGTTCTTTTGACTGTAAACCATGATCTGACGACTGTGATTAATAACATTTGCTCTCCGACATGAAATTTTATAGGTAAAAATAGAGGTTAAATTAGTAATTAATTAAAATCATTTAAGTATATTGGTTTTCATTTAATATTCTAAATTTTCTTGAATAAATTATCATTAATTGAGGGAGTTATATAAGAAAAAATGGGCAGAAAAATAATATTTAAGAGGGTTGAGGGAACGATAATAAACGGTACAAACTATAAATATTATGAATGAGATGCGACTCAATATTTATTTAAACATTATACATGAAAAAGATATTAAAATAATTTAAGAAACGTCCAAATAATGAAAAAAAATCACAGTAAAATTTTTAGTTTTATTTATAATCTATCTATACTATTAAAAGAGCAACTATGCTCATTTCTGGTGAAGTCATGTGTCGTCACCATGAATCGACACGTGGCATTTATAGATTTTAAAATTAAAAAATAATAAAGAAATTTAAATCAAATCTATCAAAATCTAATATAATCCACATTTTAAATTCAAATCAAATCAAATCAAACAAAATCTAATACCTCTACTAACTTATTAATTAAATCTATCCAAATCTAATATAATCCACTTTTAAATTCAAATCAAATCAAATCAAACAAAATCTAATAATCTACTAACTTATTAATTATAAGATAATATAATAAAAGTTTAAAATAATATATAAGAAAATAATTCATCTTCATATATATTTAGAAATATAAAAATTAATAGGTTATAATAAAAAAATAATATCATCTTATATACTTTTGTTTAAAAAATAATATTTATATCTTTATCTTTTTATTTATTATATTTTATATATATTAAAGATATCCGCGTAATACGCGGGTAATAAACTAGTAATAACAATAAAATATAATAACGTGACATTTTGTTAAGATAGAAAACTTTGAACAACCGTATGTTTAAATAAAAGGAAATTAATTAAAACGCGTGTTTGTTATTTGTGAGAGGATGAAAATAGTGACGTGTGTATGCATAGTGGTTTGGTGAGGTGTGTGCTTGTATTTAATATGTATAAATGTTTTAGAATTGTTATGATTGATTGATTAAGTTTCTAATGGATTTTTGTAGTTTCAATAAATGGATATTATATTTTAAAAATTAAAGATACTTAAATTTATAGAAGTCTTGTATTATAAGTTATTAGGATGATTCGAATAGAGTGAATGAAATCACGTGGAATTTTTATATATTTTTATCATATGTAATGAAATATTGATCTCAATATCAATTTCATTTTTTTCATTTTTGTCATAATAGTGAAAATCAAAAAAATAAAAATAAATGCAATTTATATCTATAAATATATTTTTCATTTTTAATGTTATCGTTGATTTAAAAAAATTTATTAAGCTAAACGATCTCATCATGTCAAATGTCCCCTTAGGATGATATAGATGTAGTAGGGTGTTCATAAAAATCTGAATCCGAGTAAATGAAATAAAAAAAATCTGATCCAAATTTTCGGTTTTTGGATTTCTGAAAATCCAGAAAAAAATCTTTTTTGAAATTTTATATATTTTTAGTATTGATTATTTACATAATATTATGTGTTTATTATTATTTTAATGCATATTTTCAGTTTTATCTTGATTTTCTAGAATTATTAAACTAATATTTATTTTATTTTATTTTAATCTTTTTTTAGTTGTTTTGAGTAAAATAATTCTAGGTACATTTAGTTTGTGATATATTTATCTCAAGTATGTATTTAGATATATGAATTTGTAATTTAGATAATTAAATATTTGATTTATTTATAAATATATGGATTTTTGGAAATTCGGATAGCAAAAATCATTATCCGAAATTTCAAATATATCCAGTTTTAAACACCCCTATATAGATGGCTGCAAAATTCAAATTTTGTAAGTAGTTATTTAACATATATCAGTTGCACTTTTAGAATTCAAGAAACTAATAAAAGTAAAGAGAAAAACATATGTTATACGTATTATAAAATAATATAGATAACATATTTTACGAAATTATATACTAAATTAAATAATAATATGGCTTTAGAAGAGAAGAGTTTATAAGAATCATTTTTCATTTTTAATATAGACAAAGGTCGTTTATTTATCCTTTTATCTCCTTAAATTGAAGAAGATTCAATGTAGAACGTTACAAATCATAATAAATAAGCCGTTAATTGATGTCAATTTGATTATAGGATTTTTTTCCCCTTTTAATTAAGCACTATCTAAATATAATTTATGACTTGTAAAACAAAACCTATAAATATATAAAATGAAATTCTAAAAAATCACAAACAAATATAATACTTAAAGATTTTATTGGTAAAAAATAACATGGTATGACTAAACCGTAAAAACGTAAAAAATATGTTGGGTTTTTTTTTCATATTAAACCCTACTTTATAACTTGTAAAACAAAACCTATAAATTTATAAAATGAAATTCATTAGCTTGACCGCTATCCGATGAAAGAAGTAATTTATAAAGTTTTATTGGAAAGAATTTAGTGAAGATATGGTTAATTGTTGTTTTCATTGTGTGACATTGAGCTTTTAAATTTGTCTTTTCTGGTTTATTGATCTATTAATCCAATGAAAGAAGTAATGGGACATGTCAACCTTGATATCGAAGGGTGATGATTTGGCCCAACAGGCCAATCCAGCCCAAACAGCCCATATTGTAAATTATTAAAAAAATAATAAGAAGAAAACAAAGTTGGTGTTTCTCAAGAAATCTTCAATTAATAAACAAGGTTTTCAAAACAATCTTCAAAATTTATAAAAAAAAATCGTGTTTTTTTTTAAATGCCAGCTTGAATGTGTCAAAATCACCACATCTGATTAAAGTTCATGTGATTAGTTGTTTATAAAGAATTTAATTTGCAGTTATACATACAGTGACAATGCATTAGGGACACTAATGCAAATAAATGAATTTGCATAATGCAGAGGAAACTTGAGGATAAACGAGCACGAGCAATGGAGAAGATGCAAAACGACATAGCGAAAGCTCGAATGAAAGCAGAAGAAAGGAGGGCGACGGCAGAAGCCAAGAGAGGAACCAAAGTGGCTAGAGTCTTGGAAGTGGCCAACTTGATGAAGGCCGTTGGTCGAGCTCCTACCAAACGTTCGTTCTTTTAAGTTCTATTCTTAGTTTTAGAGTTTGAATAATAAAGCACCCTGAGTGACATTAGTTTTTGATTGAAATCACCCTAAAGAGTAAAGACTAGGTGACAATTCTAAGGGGTTGTACTTGTACCATATAATTACCAAACTTCGGAGGTGCAAATATTATATGTTTTGATGCAAGATAAGTGTGATGAGTTTTTAAAGTGTTGTGAAGTTATTAAAAATAGTTTGAGAGTCCTTGTATAGCTTTGTACCGAAAATAGTGAATACTTATTTTACATAAAACATTTATATTAATTTTAGTACCTGAAAGTTCAATACACAAACTCGGCTGTCAGAATCTGGTTCATCCTTTTCGACCGTATTCACCATATCCAAGGTTATTTTCGTCAATTTCAATTCAACTGAAAGCATAATCAAATTTCTTGTCACTGTAATTCTACAAATTTAACGACTAAGTTATCAGATTATTTTTGTCATTATATCAAGTCACTTAATAAATAAATCCATGAAAGTCCGTATTATTTTTTTAAATATCAATCCTCTTTCAATCCAAAGTACAATTCAGATTTCATTTTGTTTAAAGTGAAAGTAATATTCATTTTTTGCTACGTGAATTGGGCGGTGCACTTTGAATTAATCGGTTTAGACTAACCCCTAAAAAAATAATCTCGTTTACTTCTAGGGTTAAAGTCATACAAATGCAATATATTTTTCTCAATTTACCTAAATGGCTAATTAATTTTTTTTTGACCGGATGGTAGTTGTACTCCAAAACAACTTATCGATATGGTACGTGTAACCAGTAACTATGTTGATATGACAGTTTGTGTTTATTCAAAACAAGATGCTTACGTGGATTTACTATATCAACATAGTTACTGGTTACACGTACCATATCGAAAAGTTATTTTGGAATACAACGTAAATTTTCGATGATTTTGATCTATATAAATAATTTAGAAAATCCACATAAGCATATAGATCATTTTCATACTTCTAAAAACAGAAAATCAAAAGTATCATGTCAACAATAAATTTTTAGTATAAGTACCAATGGGATAAAAAAAAAAGTAAATTAGTAATTTCAGTAAAGTAACATATATTTGTATAATTTTAACCTATTTTATTAATACGAATAAAATATGGGTAAAATGGGTTCACCTACCAAAACCTTTTTTTATTTTATTTCTAAATTTCGCAAATTGTTAGTATGTTTGATTTCTCTTTTGACGACCATCTTCTTTTAGAGCTCTTTGACATCTCAGTTTTCGAGGGGTGAAACAATAGGTGAATGGCAGATAAAGCAGGAAGGGCGTTTGAGAGTGGAAACCGGAAACAGAGATCTTTACAACGGGCATGGTTGGCATGAATCAAGAAAACAAGTGAAGTGATTAACGAATCTGGATGACTGAAAAGTTCCTATTACATGAAATTCCTCGAATGGCATCTTTTTGAGTACGAAATCAGCAAGTGTGATGCTTGTGCCTTTTATAGACTCGAACTCTAATGATTCTTTGGTTACTGAAATCAAATTAGATCTGTTACTGCCGAGTTTCCACCGGAGAGTAGAAATAAAAGATCCGTCAAAAGGGAGAGAGAGAAAGCCAATTTGAAAGACAAAACCACCGATCCTGCTTTGAACCAAACATCGCCGGCGAGATGCACCATCATATCTCATGGAGGATCTTGCATGGTGGCTACGTACTACATGACATAATTCGGAAAATCTTGAGAGGTATGTTGCTATATACTCTGATCGAGGTCTTTTATGTTGCCTTTTAATGCAAGCTGCAAAGTCCAAGTCTTCAAATGGTTGGTACTTGGTAGCTGGTGAATTGGGAAAGAAACACCCTATATTTTCTCCGATAATTAAGGTAAGCAGCGATAGTATACTATTGATGATCAACAAGTAAAAGTATCTCCCATATTTATAACTATGATGTAATGTGTGGGTCGTTGTTTTTATATCGTGCTTAGTTGTTCTTTTCTTTGTAATAGTCATTTATAAAGTTTATTAGAATAATCCATTTACTTGATAAAAAAATATATAAAAACTCTTGCATTTCTTATCAATCGTCCTATTTTAAAAAGAGCGTTCCAAAATTCCAGATACACGATCATTTTCGAACTTTTTTCTTTCACAAGATAAACTTTTTATTTATAATACCACCACCAGTCATCAACCCTCATTACTTACGCTAAACGACTTAGAAAAAGAAAGATAATTTTCTAAAGATCGTCAAGACATGACTAATAATATCTTCACATAAGACCAATTTTCTTACTTACGAGATTGTGTTTTACTTGATCGGTTGATGAAACACGGTGTCATGAAAAAAATGATTGGATGTTTACACGTCCATGTCAAATTGTCAATTCAAAACATATATGATTTAGGAGTTGATATGATGACGGGTGGTTTCAAAAAAATAAAACGTGATTAGCATTTTAGGTATTTGGTATTTATCTCTGAAATGGTATTAAATGATTTTCCTTTATAATTTTTAGTAGCATACATTGTATACATATATGTAACGAGGTGGTGACAACCGCAGCGAAACGCTGCGGGAAGATAAAGTTTTAGATTGTCATATAATTTGCAAGTCTTTTGATTTAACAGAGATGTATGCATAAGCAGAAACATAGATATTAGTTATATTTTAATCGTGAAGAAATTTAATTGGAATCGTGTATTGTGCATTTGAATAACAAAGTCTTTTTCATACAATTAAATATAAAATAATAGTTTCAAAAGATAACTTCAAACATATGTATATTAAAATCATAATTTTAAATGTGTAAAAAAAATTTTGTAAAGATAAATGTTAAAAGAAGATTAAACAAAAATTTATTAAAAATAAAGGTGTTAAATAAAATATAACACAAAGATGATGGTGTAATATGAAAAGTTTAAAAAACACCAACCAACCATAGTTGGTCATGTGTCAAACCTGGTGACACCCGCGCTTCGCCACGGGAAGATAGAGTTTTAGATTTTCATATAATTTGCAAATCTATTGATTTAGCAGAGATATATACACAGACAGATACATATATATTAGTTAGATTTTACTTATAAAACAATTTCATTAGAATATTGAGTTGTACATTTGAATAATAAAGTCTTTTTCATTCATTAAACATAACATAATAGTTTCAAAAGATTATTTCAAACATACGTATAATTAAAATCATAATTTTAAGCGGGTAAGAAAATATTATAATAATAAATGTTAAAAGACAACTAACAAAAATTTATAAAAATAAAATGGTCAGATAAAAGATAACACCAAGATAAGGGTATGTTGTGAAAATTTTAAATTAAATAATAACAAAAAAATTAAATGAAAATAAAAAGAAAAAAACGAATCAATACGTGACAAGTTGCACTTTTAGATCGATGGAGGAGATATGAAAATTGTATGTATATATAATATGTTTCAGTGATGTATTATGAAAATCATTAATAATAATAGTTTGTTATAATTTGGATATCATGATTAATAAATATTATTATTAACTAAATGAAAATACAATTAACAAAACCACATTAATTTTAGAGGCCTATTATATATACCATTGTACTATTTCTACTCGTTATATTCATCCTTTCAAGTTTCATTACTTTCAATTAATCACAAATAATATAAATAATATATGTACTTAGAAATAATTGAGAATATTAAATAATTCTACATATTATTTTTGTGTTTTCCCTAAATACAATTTATTATTTTTAGAATAAAAACGCAATCCATTATTTTAAATTTTAAAATAAAATAAAAAATCTAACTTAAAAACCAAATATCATAAATCAAATCAAAATTATCACATCTATAAAGGTAAAGTCCAAGAAAAGTGACAAAATTCAATGTTGAAAAAAAAAACAGATATCGATGACCAGTAATAAGATAAAAAAACTAACATTATATTCTTTATTGACAAAAGTAAATTTATGTTACTTATCTTAGCCTAGAAAATTTCACGATAAAAGTCATCAAATTTTGTATTTTATATTACCTTTATTGGTAAATAACCCTACAAGATTCCGAAACAAACCAAATATTTACATAATCATATTATTTTTGCATATGCATACTTTTAGACTCTCAATCCGAGTCTACTTACACACAGTAACTTAGTAATAGTTATCGAATCAAACACAACATGATTGCAGTTATCCTTCTTAATTCTTATGGACTATCGACGGCACGCAAAAGCCTCATGACATACTAGGTTTTATAGTTTAATCCAAATACAAAGAAACTGGATCCAAGCATTTTCACCTCAAGACATTAATCAACATCGTCTTCAACAGGGACCCCATCATCATCAACGGTATTGACTCGTTCACATTCATCAATCCATTCACTATATCTGCACAGTTTCAACTCTATGAAATAACCAAAAAAAAAACATGAAGGAAACGAAGGAGCATGAAGAAAATTCCATGTTTAGTACACTTACATGTCTATTGCCTCCGTCAAAGCTGCAAAGTGGAAATGGTAAAGCATGATTAATGACAGATATTTGTTACATATATATGGACAAGTTAAAAGCACATTCTGAAGGATAAAGGAAGCCAAACAAAACCAAGTCAAGGTACGCAATTACTGGTCTAGACCAACAAAACCAATTGGACCCAAACTCGTTATATTCACAGTTTGGTTCTCGGTTTTAGAGTTATTACACAACCATTGTTTGGTTCGATTCTAATCAGTTTTTACAAACTCAGTTCAGTCTGGAATTTACCAAACCAGTCTCTTACTAGACACAAATTTAGTACAAACAAGTTTATATACTTACTTAAGATCAGAAAACCCTAAGGGTGCATTTGGTTTGAAGGATTTAAACACCTTATTTAGGATTTGGATTTCATAATCCTTCCATACCACGTTTGATTGAAAAGAGATGGAGGAATCTAATTTCATTTAGCATTTTTTATTCCCCCAACCTCCTCTTTTCATCATCCTCCCTCTACCTCATTATTATATAATCCCTAAAACTAAGCTTTCTATAACCCTTTCATTTCTTAGTTCTATCATTTTCAAATCAACATCCTGTCATTTTCTAATCTTGTCATATCAAATTCCAACGATCCAAACGGCACCTAAGTTTGTATTCAGTTCACCATCCAATTTGGGACTAAACTGGTTTTGGCCGCTTTACATAGGTCTGTTTTCAATTCCAATATATATTACTTTTAAATTTCAGTCAGGTCCGGTTTCAAACCCTTAAGACAAAATAAATGATGATATTGTACTTCCACACTGTTTTCATACCCGAACAAAAAGATCTATCAATCACATTCATGCTAGTTAATATGATGGTATCTCAAACGTTTGTGGGTAAAGTTGTTCTTCCATAGTCCTTTGGTCCCAGTTAACCATTCATGTTAGTTAATCTTAAAAAAATCGAATAAAAATAATGTTACCTGATATCTTTGTAATAGTATGTCACAAATAAATCTCTTTGTTCTACACTTCTACTATGTAGCTGATATTAAAAAACATTAAAAAAAAACAAACATTTCAAAATACCTGTGACGGTCGTGCTGAAGCTCTCTTGGCAAATTCGGCAAGATGCCTCTCCAATGAAATTCTTCATATCACTGTAATTAGAAATGTATCAAATAGGAGCTCAATCAATCAAACTGATGATCATGATATATAGCAATCTCTACCAGCAATACAAAATATTCCATCTTAAGATAAAAAAGTATTTCATATGAATTGTTAAAACATGGGAAAATCATGTCCAAAAAGAAGGAAAACACACAAGTTCATGTCTAAAAAAAACATGTCGCTTACTCCGTAGTGTTGGATGTCCCATGTGTCTTATGAAAATGATTATGTGATATTGTATAATTAGAATTAGACAATCAACTATAGCAAATTGAGTTACAGAGATGGTATGTTGTTTGAAGTTGTAATAATTAGAGAAATCAAATAACCAGTTTAGTTACAGCTATTCCTAAACAGATTTACCAAACTTTATTAGTCCCAAATAATCAGATAGACAAACACTAAAAACCGATAAATATTAAATAGTGGCTTGAAATCACAACAATCAAATAATCAGGTAAAATATGCACATCAAAACACCCCTTCAATCACCAGTTAGCATTATGCATTGGCTCTAATAAAGCGTCTGGACAGAAAATAAATTACATAAAATAAAGGGTCAATTGCTAAAAATAGTTACACTTCTTTGATTTTTTTATCATTTATAGCAACATTATTTATTTTTTTATCATTCATAGCATCAACTTTTATAATTTCATAAATAGCATCAACTTCTGTATTTTGTATTGTTAATAGCATTAACTTTTGTATTTTTTTAATCATTTATAGCAACAACTTTTTTAACTTTTGGTATGGATGATAAAGAATATAAAAGGTGATTCTATTAATGATAAAAAATAAATAATGTTGTTATAAATACTAAAAACGCATAAAGTTGTCTCTGTTCTTGGTAATTGGCCCTAAAATAAAAGCTAAAAAGAGATGATATACTAAAGAAGAAATATAAACTTAGTTACTTACATGCGACACTCAACACTAGAGCCATGATTGCAGAAGGGGCAACTAAACACAGTGTCAAGTTTGTCCATCCGCTTCCTGGGAGCAGGCTTCGCTCTTGACTTCCTCTTCCCCATAATTCAAGTGTTTTTCCTAAAAACAAAAGTATCAACACAATCAGGACTTACAGCTTTCTATGACAGAAAATATAACATAATCATTATGACTTTAAAGTGTTAATTTTTATAACTCGGATAATTTAATTAAAATAGATGGGTCTAATTAATAAATTAACTAACTTTAAATTTTGTAAGCCCAATCCAGAAAATTAGGGTAAAATCTGTGTTTGTAAACCATTAATCTCAAACCAGAAACACTAATTAATTTGCAAGCTAAAAAAAACGAAACCCTAAGTTGCCTGTTCAAGGTGTCGTTGAGAAGTGCAAAAACAAACCAGACCGTTCATCACGTCCCGTTTAAATCAAGCTATCGACTTTTTCACTTACTGTTATTGTGCTTAATGTTGTTGTAATTGAAAAAATCATAAACAAACTCAAGGTAAATACGAAATAAGATCAACGAACCTGTTATTAGGGTTGAGCGGCGATGATGATGGTGGTTTTGTGATTGGCGGCGCCGCACCAGGGACGACCGCAATAGTTCTGGTCAGCGGCGGCCGTTGAGGGGATGAGTGTGAGCAGCGAGATCGAGCGAGTGAGATGAGTAAGATGAGCGATGGTGGCGTTGTGCGGTGGTTGTTGTTGCGCCGGTGAGCAGCGGCGGTCGCCGGCCGGAGGGGAGACGGAGAGCAGAGGAAGATAGAGAAAGAAGAGAGAGAGAGAGAGAGAGAGAGAGAGAGAGAGAGAGAGAGAGAGAGAGAGAGAGGGGTGAACGTGTGTGTGTGAGTGTGGTGTGTGTGGTTGCCGATAAAAGGGGGGAGAAAAGGGGATGTGTACCGGGTCTGACCCGACCGACCCGAAGCATAAATAATAAATAATTTGAATAAAAGGAAGCCCAAATTTCTCGTTCGTGTTCAGTTGCGACGTTCCTTTACAACTCGAGTAGATGCAATGTCCTCCTCTTGTTCCTTTACAACTAGAGCCATTTCTCACCCTAAATCATTCCAACTCACTCTTCCTCCAAAACATACTAAACTCAGCTGCCTAAACTGCAATTCTCTGAATCTGAATCTGAATCCTTTTTATGAAAAGGGTGTAAAGTGCTTAGCAATTGCAATCGAGAAGTCTTTAATTTCAGAGAATCATACAACAGGCAAGGAGCTCTCGCCTGAGCTATCCAACTCCTATATACGTGGGCTATGTGAGGAAGGAAATATCGATAAAGCAATGAATTTTCTTTCTAAGTTAGAAGCGGTAGGGTTTCGTTTGAGCTATGCGTCCTACACTTGTTTGTTAATAGCCCTCGTAAGTGCAGGCAGGAGTTTGGAAGTCGAAGCGATTTTTCAAGAAATGGTAAGCTTAGGGCTTCAGCCAAGTCTAAAAGTCTATAATGTATTGCTTAAAGGGTTTTTGAGTAAAGGTCTTTTAACGCTCGTGGATAAAGTTTTCGAGTTCATGAATGAAATGGGTGTGTGGAAGAACCAAGAAACGTATGAGATTCTTCTTACTTATTATGTCGCCGCGGGGCGTTTGCAAGATTCGTGGGATGTTGTAGCGAAAATGAAGAATGATGGGTTTGAACCGAATGCGTTTGTATACAGTAGGATTATTGAACTTTATAGGGACAATGGAATGTGGAAGAAAGCTATAAACCTTGTAGCAGAAATAAGGGAAAATGGAGTCTCACTTGATAAGACGATTTTTAATAGTATAATTGACACCTTTGGGAAATCCGGTGAACTAGAAGGTGGATTACAAGTGTTTCATGAAATGCAACACGAAGGAATTACTCCAGATATCACCACGTGGAATTCTTTGATCCGGTGGCATTGCAAGCATGGGGATCTTATGAATGCCGTTGTACTGTTCGAGAAGATGCAAAACCAAGGGCTATATCCTGATCCAAGTATCTTTATTACCATTATTAGTCGCTTAGGAGAGCATGGGAAGTGGGATATGATAAAGAAATTTTTTTGAGTACATGACAAGTGGGGGGCATCGACAAAGTGGGATCATTTATGCGGTTTTGGTCGATATTTACGGTCAGTATGGGAGGTATCAGGATGCAGAGGAGTGCATAAATCAACTAAAATCGGAAGGAATTCCTCTCTCAGCTAGAATTTTTTGTGTGCTCGCAAACGCCTATGCCCAACAGGCAAGTTATTGTTCTATTTGTAGATTTTTCAATTAGAGTTACACTTCCTATCACTGGTACATTTTACTATTATTTCTTGAGTTGGTGAATTATGTTGTCATGGTTGCTTGTTAAATACTTGAATGATCTTTTTGATGGCACAATGAAGTTCACTGAATAGGTCACACCGCCATCATGTGTTGTGCCATAGCTGCACATCAATATCAGCATCATGCATCTGTTTCGAACGGTTGTAAATGGCCTGCACGTGTTAACCAACTATTATACTTTTAAAATTATGCAATAAGAACACTGTAGCTTGCAAGAATGTTTGAAGATGATCATTGTAGATGGAAACAATGCACTCAATATATCATCAACTTCCAAGAATTATTATTTATTTACTTATTCTTTGCAAAATGTATAATGGCTAGTTAACAAGTTAAGACCGGGGTTACTAAAATGGTTTATCGTGGTTTTTGTTGATTAGGTTATTCGGCTAGTTTGCTAGTTGCTATGTCGGGATTGTGGCATTACATCAACTTTTGTATGCACGTTTCCAAAGTAAGATAATGAATAACTTTGAAAGTTCCTATGTTTTCAAGCATTTGCTTGCTTATAGATTAATCTCTTATGAACATGTTACTATGAAAATGGTCTATTGGAAGTCTACCCGCTTTATGGGTCTGCACATACAAAATCTAGCAAATTTAGATAAAAGTTTTGTATGATAGAACTTACCAAAAGATCATGTCAGAATTGTGTACATTCATCCTAGTTTGTTGGTAAGTCATCGGTGATTGTTTGATGAATTATAAGAGTTGGATTCCTAACAAGTGGTCGCATCAGTGGCCTTTGAACTTGTCTACAGGTGTTCATGATTTTTTGTTCTTTGCAATCTTTTATCTTATGCAGGGTTTGTGCGAGCAAACGGTTAAAGTTCTCCGGTTGATGGAACGTGAAGGAATCGAACCAAACCTTATTATGCTCAATGTTTTAATAAATGCATTTGGTATTGCTGGAAGACACTTGGAGGCACTCTCTGTATATCAGCACATAATAGAAAGCGTATACCCTATTCTCTACTAAATCTCATGGTACATCTTAATTGAAGCTCGTTATGCTAATTGTAGTCTTAAATGCTAATTTGAAGGGTGTAAGTCCGGATGTGGTTACCTACACGACACTTATGAAAGCATTGCTAAGGGCAAAGAAGATAGACAAGGTGTGTAAAACGCAATCCTGTACTTCATTAACTTCAAAAGTTTTTGTGTTATTACAGTTCTCCAGTGTAGTTGGCATTGCATAAATGTTAAGTGGGTCATTGCCAGGTACCTGTAATATATAGGGATATGGAGTCTGCAGGGTGTTCACCAGATAGGAAAGCCAGAGAATTGCTGCAAACTGCAATGATGGTTCTTCAACGCAGACGTTAAATATCATCAAGAATGGCAGAATGCACAGGTAATGAGTCATTCTGTCTGGGTTTGAGACCAAATACGTTTCATAGGGCTCTAGTTAGTTTCCTCATAGATAGGAGTTCACAAAAAAAAAAAAAAAAAAAAAAACCCTTCTATTTCGTGAGAACCAGTCTAAAATTTGTGCATTTGATGCTAAAATTTATATTTGCGTTAACTTTATGCATTTCATGTAAACATTTACGCATCTCATGCTAATTTTTTTCCATTTTATATACGAATTGTGCATTTGAGAAAGTTTGTGCATTTGATGATTAAATTTGTGCATTTAGTTTATTATATAATGGATATAAATTTTAAATGTAATTTTAGTGTTAGATTACGATATTTATTAATTTTTAAGAATAATAATGGTTTGAAGTTACAAATTTAATTTTTAAAGTTGTGCATTTGATGTACAAATTTGTGAATTTTGGAGTGGTTCTCAAGGAAATGAGGGTTCTTACCGGAACCCAACCCTGTATATATACACATATAAAGTGAAATCAACTTGATTGTTGCTTTTCTGTTATATGTGATGTGCCATTGCTCAGTGTTTAGAATCTGATTAAAAATATACCAAAGTTGAGATTTGTTTAAGATACAAAAAAAAAACGTGATTCATGAGAATATATTGGCATCAGTGAACTTAAGCTCAAGATTGGTTGCATTGTCAGATTGCACTGAGCCTCCAACCACATGTTGCTTGCATCCTCAAACTACACAAACCAACTAGAACATGCAATAGCAGCCATTGCAGTTTGGCTTGTAGGATCTTAAATAAACTTAACAGGTCAATTATGACAGATTAAAAACATGTTATAATATCAAAAAAAATTATGTGCAATGCATAGTTGCCTACCTTTGTTGAACTCGACTTGTAACTGAAGCGCACCTTAGTCATGAAAAAGGCCTACATGTTTGGCCAAATGCGCTCAGACCTTAGGCTTTAACAACTATGCTCACCCCTATACACACACACACACAGTCGGTTAATCATAGACTTGTTCACTTAATCATTATTAGTCTTCTATAGACTTGTTCACTTAATCATTATTAGTCTTCTATAGACTTGCTCAGTTAATCATTATTAATCTTATTTTCAACTCCAGACATTGAGAATTTGGACTTACATCTCTGAATTTTGATAATCACAAATGCAGAAAGTCTGTATTGTTGGCCACTGATAAGACAAGGATTTCTGGAGAATATATGTTGCATTTCATAATGAGGCTCAACCCTCAATATATACACAAATAACAACCTAATTAAAGAAACTACATAGAGCAAGCCTAATATTACTTAAACCCTATTCCTCAAATATCTAATTGTAACACTCCTCAAGTTGGAGCAATGATGTTATCGTTGGCCAACATGTTACAAATGGGCAACCACTCCTCCTGAACTTGAACCTCCATATCAGTATGCAGCGGCGGGTTCTTGACGACTTCAGAAAGATGAATGGTAAAGCCTTGTGAACAGGAACACAACGTGTCAAAGATTTCACAATGACTATCAGGAGCAGGAATGGTGGCGCACTGGCGCATCACGAACATTGAACAGGTTCACATAAATGAAACATGTCAGTTACTTCATGATGAAAACCTTCATGAACAGGAAGTCAGGGATACATGTTCAAACATGACTGGTTCCATGACGGAAGCTGAACAGGAACGAATCGCTCGTTAACAGTAAAGGAGGCCGGAATCCGATCAGAAGGATTGAACTCAAGTAATTAGCAGGGCATCAAACGGAAACAAGAATGGGTGCGGTAGGTAGTGATGTTAGTTGAATAAACACGGTTCCATCAGTGATTTTGAACCAGAAAATAGGAATAGATCGACTTGACAACAGCAAGTATTCTAGAACGTAGTGTTTCTTGATCAGTAAAGGGTGGAAACAGAGCAAAAAGGAAGGACTGAGACACACAGGAGGTCACGTTGACAGGAAACAAACATAGGAATACTTGAACAGAAACAGAGAATGGGAGTTCATCACTTTAAGCAACAGCACAAAGCAGCGTGTGGGGCCAGGGCTTGTCAGAGAAAGCAGCGTAACAGGGAAGTTGCAATGACACCGGATCTGGAAAACAGAGGTGATTCCGACGGCAGCAGCATGTATGGATGGCAACAGCGATTGGTCAGGATGTCAGCATGTCTATATATCATGAAGTATTGAAAAAAATGCAGTAGTTTTTAAATAAGATTATCGTGCCTACATCATTTAATCCTAGTCCAAACATATAGGCGAAACAATAGGAGACTACGAAGAATTTTAAAGGTAATTAATGATATTGATGATAGTCGATTGATTTTTATTATTGATTATTATTTTGACCACTATCTATATTGTAGGGGTCAGTTGGTGCATTTGATAGAACCTTAATACATGATGTAGTTTTAATAAAGATCAACATCTATGAACTGGAAGAGAAAAAGTGATTGTTATCGAAATGTTTTAACCGTTTGCGATTGTAACATGATCTTTACTTTTGTTGTTGCAGGTTGGAAAGGATCTGCACATGATGCGAGAGTGTTGGAAAGTGTATCAAATCTAAAGTTGAATTTTCATGTTTATCTTCCAGGTTTTGATTTATATATATTTGATATATCACATATTATAACTTAACTATATTGTTTATTTTTAGGCAAAATTGATCTTTAAGGTGCTGCATATACAACTACTTGAGGGTTTATGGCGCTGTTTCGTGATGTTAAATATTGGCTCGAAGATTATCGGCACAGACGTGCCACAAACAAGTATGAAAAATATAATCATTCTCATGCAAAATTTTAGAAATATTATTCAAAGAGATGCGTTCTTTCATGTTTTGCGGTTTATAATTTTATAAGAAATAAGGGATTAACTAATGAGTATTTTTGAGTATAATGAAGGAGATGATGAACATGAGAATATACAAGGGGATTGTGGCTCGAGAAGGTCCAACACATGAGTACTGCAGATTACCAATACATGAAATACGCGAAGAAATTTGGAACCTACTAACGCAAATGAAGTTTGATGCGTCAAGTTCTTATTGTTGTTCCATTACGGTTTTTGTTTCAAGGCCGATTTCAGATTGAAGGTAAAATCAACTTGTTTGAGGTTTATGCATCTTGAGGGGAGAGGCCGAAAGGGCCCGACCTACAAGTCAACTGAAATAATGTACGTAAATCATGTAAAATTGTATAATTTATTACATAACGTTTTACATCACATTTTTTTAATAGCAGACTACACACTCTCTAACCCTATTCTTAAATCTAGGGGTGAGCATGGAGCGGTTTATGGCAAAAACCGAAATCCAAACCAAAATATCGTTTTTTAAAATTAACAGTCCGAACGGTTTGGTTTTTTCGGTTTGGAATTTGGTTTTTTGGATTTTGTTTTTTTTTTTTTTTGTCCGAAACCCCATTTTTTGATTTGTGAAAATTATTTTTTCAAACTTTGAAAAAATATGAAATTTTTAACAACATCCAATACAATAATCATTTAATTAAACATCAAAAAGACTTAATATCCCACTAATTCGAGAAACTATTTGACAATAAAAAAGTAAAATACCAAAAAAGTACAATAACTATTCGTCATTCGGTCTTCCATTGATCCATTCTATTCTTGATTTCTCCCAAGAGGTAAAAGTCCGATGCGTCGTTTGATACTTCCCACTTTTCCAGTTCCCATTCTACCATTAGTCTACCCCAGACATTAAATTCTAACTACCCCAGACATTAAAATTTAAAATTTAAACAACCTAATTTAATAATTAAAGATGGGTAAGTATCTAATAAATCTAAATTTATAATATAGTATATATAAAATTGGTTCGGTTTGGATTTTTTTTGGTTTTTTAAAGGTTAAAACCTAAACCAAACCGAAACTTTCGGTGGTTTTTTAAAATCGAGAGTTCAGTCCAGTTCAAAATCGAAACGGTTTGGTTTTTCGGTTTTTCTGCACACCCCTACTTAAATCTATACATTTGTTCACAATGAACCTTCAACCTTGAGGTCACCTTAAACACCTGATACCGCTAGCTTAGAAGCCTTTTTGGTGTTTTACATCACATGCAAAACGTTTATTTGTCATTAGATGACAAACCACACAAAAGATAATAAAAATCATATTTTTCTGATCAAGGAAACAGTCACAGATGTAATTAATTCATATTCCTTGATTGGTATTCTATTTGAAAGAATTTTTTCATAACTCATGAAAACATCGTTTAGTATTTCCTTACCAAAATGATTACCAACGATCGACTCGATCCCAACTCGGCAATGTCGTGTCCTACGCGATGTTCCTCCTTTATTTCTACACGTTGTGATTCATTGTTTTTGTTTCTGTAGGGGATGCATTATATATGGGAAGGTTGAATGAATCCAATTTCTCTTCATCTACAAGCCTCTGATAGTGCTTCAAATAACTAATTTCATTTCATAAATCATATACAAGCTAACAATTGATAATCATCAAGTTTTTTTTTTTTTTTGAACAACAATTTAAACGGTAAACTATACTACTCCTAAACTACTTCTTTACCACAAGACTTACTATCTCCACCTAAATTTCAACTTGTTTCCGATAGGAGTCGAACCCGTGACCTCTCACTTATATCCCCACCCTCTTACCGCTAGGCCAAAGACCCAGTAGGATTAATTAAACATAGATTTAATAGTACTCAGTAGTTAATTTAACAAATATCTATAAATACTATTAAATGAGTAACTAATTTGTCACGTGTCGATTCCTCATTTAATTCGTCACGTGTCAAAACTTCAATTTGCCACGTGTCATTACTTTGTTAAATTTGAACTAAAATCATATCCAATTAAATATATTATACCCTACCAAAAAGTTGTACTTCGAGGAACCTGAATATGTATGTGTGTGTGTGTCTGTGTGTGCGTACATACATGAATAATGGTAGCAGTAGTAGTAACTTGGAAAGGATCGGTGAGGAAGATACAACGACGGGAACTAATCCGCTGGCAACCGTCCCCGATAATAATCCTATGGTGTCCCCTACTAGACGTGGTGGCACGAGTTCAGTATGGCAAAATGCAAAGATTTCAAAGATCAACAACCGGTTCAAGCGTGATGACGCCATTACAGGTTCAAAAGTCGACGTCGTGGGTATGGTGTAATTTTATGCAAAACCATCCAAGGTAAAAAACTTTTACAACGTACAAGTTTTGAAGCGTAACGTACAAGTATTGAAACATAAGGTACAACATGAGGTAGCGAGGGTTAAGGGTTCAAAAGCTTAATAAGTAGCCAATCATGAGAGACATGGATCAGTGTCCAAATGTCCACATTAACTAAAATAGCATTATATGAATGAAATTAAAGGAAATAAGACAATAATATACTCACTCCGTCCCAAAATAATTGTCCACGTTTAACTTTTGAAATTTTTCTTTTTCAGCTTTGACCTCAAATATATTAGTTTGTGTATATAATACTTGATGAAAATTATACACTATGAAAATTCCTTTAAAACCAAATCTTTTCGTATATTTTGCATCACATATTATATAACACAAAGAAAAATATTTAATGTCAAAGTTAAGAAAGAATTACTTCAAATGTTAAATGTGGACAACTATTTTGGTACGCAGGGAGTAGTAATTATTGGAAATGGACAAGTGAATTTTCTAGGCCTATTTGTACAACTTTTTTATGCATGCGGGTACAAGTGTGTTGTGCATGCAGGCCCGTCTTTTAGGGCGTGCGAGAAGGTCGACCGCACAGGGCCTCCGATTTTGTAGGGCCTCACAATCATAAAAATGATCGAAGTATCAAACGAAGTACTTTGAATATTAAGTTTTCATTAATCATTATTTCGTTTTAAACATATTATATATCATTTTAGAAGTCTAATTGAATATACAAACACAAAACTTGTCGTTCACAGCCTCTAATTTATATATTAAAACTCAGTTGCAAAATGAATAATCTACTATATCAAGGGCCTATATCATACGCATGGGTACAGGGCCTCCAAAATCCATGGGACGATCCTGTGTGCATGATTCTTTGAGTTTGAGAAATCTTATTCAGGTAGGATGAATTTTTCTAGCAAGAAGATCAACAGCATTAACAAATAAGAATGCCCTTGGGCCTTGGGGATGGGGTTTTCCTTTGGATCAGGGAATTGAAGTATTTAATGTTGACCTATGACCATATATTATTACTCAATATTTTCATTTCTATTATTTTATGTATTTTTATATTAATAGTATAATATTTAATATTTGTAAGTTTTTTTAAATGGGTAGAATTAGTTTTAAAACTATATTTGATAAAAATAATTATAATTATTAGCATTAAATGATATAAACGAACGTTACAAGCTCAAGGCCTTTGAAAACTATTTAAACTAGCTTTTGATGGATGAACCTTGCGTCCTTGCTACATAAGATTTTGTTTTTGGGAAAGGCTGAAGATTTTATTATATTTTTTATATTAAAAAAAAAATCCAAGGAGAGCACTTGGTAAGAATCCATATTTTTATTTTATAAATGTTTTAAAATTGGTATATCCCACGTTTCATTGAGAAATAGGGTTTATGTTTGGTAGAGATGGTCGATTGAAAGAAAATAAAGACAAATTACTAGTTAGATACTCATTATATATATCAATTCTTTATTAATTCTCAAGTTGTATCAATATATAGCTTAATATCCAATTCTCTCATTTTTTCCAACAATGGTGGAGAATTAAGTAGAAACTAAAGATTAGCTGATTAGGGAAAGAGAAATACAACAATCATAAGATTATTGTATTTATAAATTTCATGGTCTAAAAATCCAATGATTTTATCTTTAATTCTCGTTACCAAAGGCAACCTATTAGTGTTTAACGTGATGTAAAATGTCATCACATAACAATAAATTAAAATAACGTGACTTTTTGTTAAAATAGAAAACTTTGAACAACCGTATGTTTAAATAAAAGGAAATTAATTAAAGCGCGTGTTTGTTATTTGTGAGAGAATGAAAATGGTGACGTGTGTATGCATAGTGGTTTGGTGAGATGTGTGCTTGTATTTAATATAAATGTTTTAGAATTGTTATGATTGATTGATTGATTAAGTTTCTAATGGATTTTTGTAGTTTCAATAAATGGATATTATATTTTAAAAATTAAAGATTACTTCAATTTCTAGAATTCTTGTATTATAAGTTGTTAGCATCGGTAGAATCGAGTGAATGAAATCACGGGGAAATTTTATACATTTTTATCATATGGTGACTCAATGAAAAAGAATGAAACATTGATCTCGGTATCAATTCAATTGTTTTCATTTTTGTCATGATAGTGAAAATCAAAAACATGAAAAATAAATGTAATTTATATATAAATTCTTCATTTTAAACATCAATCATTATGTATATGTTGTTGTCGTTGGTTTAAAAAAATTACTAAGGGTGTGTTTGTTTTCAATTAAGAGGGTCTGAATTTGGTCTGAAATCTGAAATTCAGATCTTAACCTAGTTTGTATTGTTTGTTTAAATCCAGACTTAAGAGGTTACAACCTCTGAATTTCAAGAGAAAGTGACTATTCTGAATTAAAATTCAGAGCCTCTTTAATATCATATTTGAAAGCCTCCTCTTAATTTCAGACGTGGTTTTCAGACTTCAGACATTTAACCTCTTAAAAAACAAATATCATGTAAGTTAAATGTTTGAATATCAATCCTCTTTCAATCAAAAGTAGAATTCAGATTTCATTTTGTTTAAAGTGAAGTAACATTGATTTTTTGCTACGTGTTTACTACAATGAAATATTTCTCAATTCCACTACATAAATTGGGCGGTGCACATGGAATTACTCGTTTTAGTTGTACTCCGGTTTTCTTGAACCCATTTAGTGGCTGTTTGT
Organism: Centrapalus pauciflorus; assembly: GCA_020465985.1. Classification (NCBI taxonomy): domain Eukaryota; kingdom Viridiplantae; phylum Streptophyta; class Magnoliopsida; order Asterales; family Asteraceae; genus Centrapalus; species Centrapalus pauciflorus. The sequence continues at coordinate 865,241 of JAANYP010004494.1, read as the reverse complement.
TTAATTCTTAACGAAATCATTAATAGGCTTGTTTAAAGTTAAACCACTTCTTAATGATTCCATTCTGCATTAAACTTCATCGAGGGTGTTTGGTTTTGCGTTATGAACCAGATTATCAGCTTATTACGTTACAATAACGCAAATAATTAGTTTAAAGTGTTTGGATTGCATACGTTACCAAGTGATTTTTTACGTTTAGCGTTAATCTTACCACAGTTTTTCATAAGTTAAAAAATGTAGCTTATTTGTTTAATAAGTGATTATTTGATCATTTTACAAGTAAAAACGCAAATCCAAACACTTTAAAAATTGACTATTTGATAATTATGATAGCAAGCAACAGAAGCTAAACCAAACACTACATTTCCTGCGACACTTTTTGTTACCGCTATTATCTGATTATTAGTTTCCAAAACGCTACAGCATTTTTTCAAACGCAAATCCAAACACTCTCTTAATGATTTGATCAATCCAAAAAACCAGATCAAGAACAATTAGGATCAAGTAACCAACCTCTATATTACTTACTAACTCAACACTTTCTTCATCTGAAGGTAGAAAATTCTGTTTTGAGGGCTCTATATATCAAGTGATTTGCACAGCAAAATCATAATTCCTGAACATTACCAACAATACCGATTGTACAAGTGTACAATCATATTTTAGCCTTTTAAGAGTTCCTGTTGGAAGGAAGTCTTTGCTTTTCTAGGCATCAGTCAATGTCTTTGGTTTTATTTTTCTTGTGTGCAGACTGCAAGACAAGAGAGGCATTGTTTCGGTGCTTCCATTTTTGTACCTTGCAGTGTTTGATTTTCATATATGATAAGTCTGTTTTGCTTTATTTCAAAAAGATTGGACCAAAACCCGGACATAAACCTAATGGACCAGACCTGTTAAACGTAGCTCGACCGAATATAATATAACTCACGTCAAGATGAAATAAGTGAACATGAAAGTGGGCAAATATAAAAATGCAGCAAGTTCATAAAAATTACAAATAAGTAAAAGATAAACACAACTCTGAATTTCTTTCAAAACTGAAAAGGTATTAATTAATCCTACATAAAATGGCAAAAGACGATCTTACCCAACAGAAACATAGTAATGTAAAGGACAAACAAGATTTGGCACATCTAAGAATCAGCGATGGTAACCTCAACCTCAACACCAGGCTCAATGGTGATGGAGGTGATTTGCTTCACAACATCTGGTGAGCTGAACAGATCGATCACTCGTTTGTGGACACGAAGCTCAAATCTGTCCCATGTGTTTGTTCCTATACAACGTCAAATCAATAACACAAGTTCAACGCTTCATCATCAATAACAAAGCATACTGCAATAGATTAGGCTATCAATTAATAACAACACATAATTTCTTCATTAAACAATGATATGAAGGAAAATACTAGTTAATAATGAAAGTATATATAGACAATCGATTAATACTGATAATAAAGATCAAAAGTATACATAGGAAAATACTAACTAAAATCAAAAACAAAAGTTTAATGCTTGATCATCAATTAGCATACATACTGCAATAGATTAAGCCATCAATTAATAATAACACGTAACTTCTTCTTAAAACTGTTATGAACCAAGGAAAACACTAATCAAGATTATAAGTATATATTATTAAAATAAAACTAGCAATACGGTGGATGCGCACAACATTAAATGGTGATAGATATAGATATGTACAAAATAATATGATCAATCCTATACACACTACATGGAACATAAATATGGTTAAGAACAATTATACACAAAGCACAACATAATCAAACAATAATAAATTCCCTACTATATATATGCCTGAGAAAATACAGTTTTTAATAATTTGGAAAACAGACTTAAGAACTCGAGAACAAGGCTACACTTTAAGGCAATATGTGACATCTTTTCTCACAAGAGATGATGCCAAAAAACATAGAAGTATATAACTGCTGTAAATAGATATCAAGACCTCAATAATCCAAAAACATTAATGATATAGAAAGGCAACAAGAAGAAGGATATAAGAAATTAAAAGGCTTCTGAGTGTGAAGATTTTTAAAACAAAAAACAATAATAAACAAAGCATATCTAGATTACAGAAATTACCAACCAACATATAAGTTAGACAATAGGGCTGCATGACTCTACAATACAACCACATTATAATGTGCTATTGCTATCACATTCATATCCTTGAGGATTACTTTTGCTGCATGACTATAGTTTTAATATAAATGTTAATCAAGTTTTTAAATAAATTCAACTAAACTGTATGTCTGTATGAAACAACAAAATTAATGTGTTGTTTAGTTTTTAAAAAGTTATCTTTTTTATTATCATGACCGAAAAAATTCTTTTTAGCAAGGCTACTTTTGGTTTTAAAGCAAGTAGTTAACAGAAATATATTATCAAATTGGAATCATAATAAAATATAAACTTTTTGTAAGCACCTTGTAACTAATATATAAGTTCATAATTGACAAAATTATTATTAGTACAAGGAGAATGATGTTGTTCAAGTCATATGAACACATCTTTTAGGATTGTTTTAAATATTTTTTCATGTATATAGCAATTCCTAAACTACTAATTAATAAATTTTTACATATAACTAAGCATTCGTATTTCAAGAGCCTATTATGTAATATCATCTAAGACCACCAAAATTTACGAGACGACCCTGCTGATTAATCCAGGTTTGTCATGAATCAGAACCAGCTGTGTTCGACAATAATTTGGCTTTCAACATTACATCTTTAAGATGGATATGCTTCAAGATTTTATGACTTTCGGTTTTTGACAAGTTGTATATATCAGTGGTCCAATGTGAAAATCAGTACTTTTTAAATACCATGTACGTTCTTAGTAATCACGAATGGCTGGTTTACCCAGCAGTCCAGCACATTGTGCATAAATTCACATTACCATGTATAAGTTAAAGAATATCAACGATAAGCAATTAACTCCTTTTTCTTTATTATTATCAATAATAACTTAAGATAACCTCTAAAAATAAAAATCACAGTGAATTTCAAATAACCACCAAATAAGTCATGAGTAAGAATGGTAGTACATCATGCATTCTGATCAACCAGAAAATAACGAGAATTTAATACCTTCACCACAAGGAGACTTCCTAGTTGTGATATGAAGAACCTTAGTTGGCATTCTAACTGGTCCCTTGACCCTCAATTTCTTGTCCTTGGCACCACGAACCAAATCAGCACAAACTGCCATCAAGACAATCAAATGTGCAAGTATTTTAAATAACAGTAATATAGAATTCGAAGGCAAAACACATCAAAGAAGCAGTTTATGGTGGTTTAGCCCTTTCTTTTGTAGAAGTGCCAACTGGTACAAAAGAAGTTTCCCAACATGGTGGTTTAGTAACTTTCAAGCATTAAGTTAAGAATGCTACACTATAAAGAAACTAAATTAACCAAGGTAGCAGAAACAGAGACCTTTCTCAAGATTCTTAACATTCTTAGACGAAAGCGTGATCCTAATCTTGTGAATCTGCTCTTGGGGCTCTTCTAGCCCTGGCTTTGTTGGTTTCATTGCTGCATATGCCATCTTGTTGCTTCTGTTAAACAATCATATCAATCAATGATGCACACCAGCTTAAGATCAAACGATATTAACGCTCTAAACAAAATAGAAATCTAATAGCAGTCGTAGACTATATATGAAAAACAAAATGAACTGAACTGAAAATAAACATTACATATAGAACTCAAAGATAACAATTTTACACACGTTTTCAGCAGAGACCTACTTTTACCATGTACCAATACATACATAAGTAAGTAACATCAGCATGAAAAAGCAAATTTGAAACTGCAATACATCAAACCTCCACAATAAAACAAAATCCGCATAAATCATTAAAGTCTTAACAAGAATTCTATCATGTTTGCAAACATTAGAACCTACAAAATCGAAAATTTCGCGGACCTGGTAGCGATTCAACTAATATACAAATACGCATAACATATTGATCACATAAACGAATAGAATAGATAAACTGAAGGGACTTAACCTGTAGAGGTTACGGGATTACTCTGGTAATGAGGACGGCGGCTCTGCCTTCTCTTCCAGTTACAGCGGTGATATGGAGACGGCAAAATGGAATTGAAACCCTAGCCTATTTTATAACCCTTATTCACAGGAAGCTTGAATATTTGAGGCCCAATGAAAGAAGGCTCGTTTGTTAATTATACTGGTGATATTGAGCCCATTTTTAAGTAAATGGAGGGTTTATTTTTGGCCTATCTATCTATATATCTATATCTATATATTATAATAAAGCAAAACACTTAATGTCACATGGCGCTTCCACAATGCACAGAATTTTTATTTTCCCGCTTCTTTTTCCTAATATAACTCTCTCAATTAATTCATCTAATTTATTCTAGAAAATTTTAAATACTAAATGAAATCTTATATAATTAAGAAATTTTAAACACTTCCTAATTTAACCTCTAATTTTACCTAAAATATTTTATATAAAATGATCTAAGTGATTTATAACTTTTTTTAAAATTAAACTAAAGGTTAAATGTCTAATTGTATACTAAATTTATCAATTTAAAATCCATTCTCATCCTTATAAATTTGTACATTAATATTTATTTTAAACTTATGCTAACAATCGTAATTGTTAAATTTTTGTTCATAATCAATTGAATCAAAAAATTTCTTATATATTAAAGTATGATTTTAAGTTATTTATCATTAAAAATACATCTAAATATGAAAAAAAAACCACTCTAATAATTTTCATAAAATTATAACTTTCTAATAATATTGTAATTATTGTTTTCAAATTTAAAGGCAAAAACATTACAAATTTGATTTAGTTTTTAGTGTAATACAATTCGTATTTCAAATATTTCATATCTTCAATATATATTTATTATAATAAATATAAAAAAAAATTAAAAATAATTTAGTTAATTATCTATATCAGTTAATATCAAAATATTATTACTTTATTATTTTTATAATAATATTTAAGTTATTATATTTAAATATATATGCATATTTATAATTCTTACATATCCCATGTAGTACATGGGCCACTAATCTAGTATTTAATATAATGGTTAATGTTTTATATTTCACACTTATAGTCTCCCACTATGTGAATTTTTTTTTTCATTTTAACCATTAATTTATTTTTATACTTACTTAATCCTTTAAAAATCCAGTTGGTTTCCGTGAAAAAGAACATAGACAAAGAGTCTACAATAAGTTTAGATCTAAAATTAAGAATTCAGTTGTATTTAAGAGGGTCTTTGAATACAAATAAATAGACCTGTCAATAATGTGATTTTAACATTTTTGTTTAATTTTATTATTTACTTATTGAATCTTTTTATTTATTTATAAACATGACTTTCTTCACTGAATTCCATACCCAAATTTAAGATCTCTCCCCGTGTGTGTGTATATTCAACGTTTAATGATTAATGTAAACTAGTTTATAAACTCATGTATAACATGGGTATACATTTAAAAATTTAATTTCATTAATCTTGTAGGATAATTTTTAAATATATTTTATCAAATTTATAATATCTATTTATATAATACGATAAATATAAATATAAATATATAAAAAATAAAAGTTATCATTCAAATTCAAATTTGAGTTTTATATTAGATAAGATTTAGATTTGATTAGATATTATTTAAATTATTTACTATAGATAGATTGGAAAAAATAAATTTTAGAAGCAAATTAATAGGAAATTGTTAGGTACACGTGGCAATCTCATGTTAAGCCAATTGACGCTCTATCTAGATTTCATGTGGAATCTAGTTACTCATATAATAGAATAGATAGATTTATTTTGAAAAACAATACTTTCAGCTTAATTTCTAAAAATAAATCTAAATAACCAACAATATGTCTGCATTAATGTATTTGATAGGCCCGGCCCATCAATGCATATTTGGCTATATGCCTTTATATTTTGCTTTTTTAAATAGTATTAAAATAAAATTAATTAATCAATTTGATATAGTAGACAAATTAGCTTGACGTTGAATGAGGCCTGTTCAATGACACCTCAAAAATAGTTATATTATCAATGCATTAAATTACAAATGTCGTCCATGGACTATTCTTCATTTGTAACAAAGTTAAATTACTTTTCAATTGGACCTTAAAGTTGCTATATTTTACATTAACATTTAGGGTTCGAAAATCATCTCAATGTCAGGGAAAGTGAGATTGTACTAGAATAGGGTTGAGCAGAATCAGTACATGTACAAGCTGATCAGTTAACCTGACTATTGAGAAAAACCAAAAAAATCAACCAATGAAGACATTTGTATTCACTTGTGATGTAACATATGGTGTTCACTGATTAATTTTCTTTTTGTTTTGATGATTATTTAAAAGACATATAACTAAGAATTATGAAATTGATTTATCATTATATATATATATATATGAGAGAGAGAGAGTGTGTGTGTGTGTGTTAAGTTCAAAAAAGTAACTCTCGAAATCAAGTGCACCCGAAGGTACCAACCTTAAAAAACTTTTTTTTTCTCATAATCATGTTATATACGCTTTCACATGCATTCACGATTTCTATGTCCTCAAAAATTATGTGAATGTTCAATGCACATTTATGTGAATTGTCATCCAAGTGAATGATCATTCACATAAAAAAAAATTTACCATTCACAAGACTTATGATTTTGCTCCTTTTGATAAAAAGTATTATAATGTTATCTTATACATGTCTGTGCAAAAAAAAATGAGTGAATGATCATTCACAATAGGGTACGCTTGAATCTCATAGGTACGGTGATGAATCTGATAATATATGTGTGTGTATGTATATATATATATATATATATATATATATATATATATATATATATATATATATATAGAGAGAGAGAGAGAGAGAGAGGGTGGGGGGTTCAGTGAAAAATTTTGTACATCGATGTACAAAAGAACCTATGTCATCCATTAGATCAAAAAATTTTATGGTTTATATTAAATGGCAAAATAGTAAATAGTTAGAAAACTTTATGCATCCGGTGCATTCAATATCAAACGTGGGAGGGTGTTTTGGGTAGTTTCAAAAATTATATATATTTATTCAAATTAATTTTAATTTTATATTAAATTTAATATTCTAACAACTAGTTAAATAATAAATGCTAAATAAATTCAATTAATACAATTCAATGTTCAACAAAATCTACACAAATTCAAAAAAGATGGTAGAGATGTCAATATTTCATGTTTCTCGTTCAATTCGTGATGCATCTCAAAATTATCTATACAAAATCTATACAATTTGTGATGCATCGCTGTTAATCATCATTGTGATCATCGTTCATCAATGCATCATGTTGCTGTTGTTATGCGTCAGCATCGTTCATCATCATCATGTTTATCGTTCATCAACCATGTTCATCATTCATCGGCGTTCACCATTTATCTATGCATCGAGTTGTCGTCATTATGCATCGCTCATCATGTTCATCGTCTTGTTCATCATCGGTTGCCATGAGTCATCCTTCATCTTCGTGTTCATCCGAATTTAAAACTAAATATCATCATATTCATTCCAATTTGAACATTCCTGATCATGCATCATCTTTAATTTAAACATGAATCTTCATTCGGATTCGAAACAATACATCACCATGTTCATTTTTTGTGTTCAACATCGTTTATTATCATTTCGGTCCATGCATGGTGGTGGTTGGTGTTGGCAGCAACAAAGAGAGGGAGATAATGGCAAGCGAGAGAGAAAGAGATGGAGGAGACAGTGACAACGACGTGGTGGCATTGGCCGGTGGTCTAGCGTGGCGACGATGGTGGTAGTGGTCTCCATTAGGTCGAGAGAGGGAGAGATGAGAGTAGATAGAGAGAGGAATGAGAGAGAAAGAGGAAGATAAATATTGAATTTGTTTAAAGTGATAATTTAGTTACCTAATTCAAATATCCTAGTTATCTTTTAACCATTTTAAAAAATTATTTAAATTATTTTCTAAATGCCCTTAATGCACTCTTGAAAAATTATAAAATGCACAAAAGTTCCTAGAGGTTCCTAGATATATAAAAGTTCTTAATTGAACCTCACACACACACTCTCTCTACACACACACATACATATACATATTAAATTGATAGTTATATGTTAAGCTAACATAAGAAAAAAAATATTATGGTTGTATTTGTTTTTAAAAAGTTAAATGTTTCAAATTTGAAATGATATCTGTTTATCTAAGAGGTGACCTTAAATTTTGAGCTATGAAAAAGAGTTAGAAAAAGAAACATTTTAGTTGTTCTTAAAAAGGTTAATATTAAAAAAAAAAACATCAAGTTTTTATATTTTTGTGATTACGTTTCTAAATTTTTTTCTTATTGTTTAAGTCCTTAAACTATTTTTGTCTTATTCAAAAGTGTATATTTGAGTTGTTTGACTGGTTACCAAACAAGTAATCTTAGTTTTTAGAAAAAAACTCACCATATTTTCATATTATAACGATTAAGTTCCTAAACTTTTGTTTTATCAGTTGTATTTTACCGGCAAATCCGATAGCCGGTCTATATATATATATATATATATATATATATATATATATATATATATATATATATATATATATATATATATATATATATATATATAAGACAAACATATTTTAGGAACATAAAGATTTGATAAAATAAGTTTAATGACTTAATTAAAAAAATAAGAAAAGTTAGATCGGATTTTTATCAATATTAACCCTTCTTGAAATAAGCTTACTGGAATTATTTTTGTAGTTTCAAGAGTTAAGTTGAATGGAGTGGAAACATGATACACAAAACGAAGTTGGTGGACTTGAATTGCTTGTGAGTTGAAAGCTGCGGGTCTACATGTATAAATGAAGACGTAAAGATGAGGCGGTGGAAAAGGCAGATATACAAAGGCTATGTTTGGCAAAACTGGCTGTAGCTTTGTGTTTTTAATAGAGGTAGAGCTTTTAGTAGCTGAAGCTTTTGAGAGCTGAAACTTTTTAAAAGAGCTAGAGCTTTTAGTTTTATAAATGTGTTTGGTAAAACTAGCGGTAGCTGTAGTTTATAGTATTAAATTACTAAAAAGGGCATTAATATTAATTAAATGTGGTAGTTTATGATTGATAGAAGGGTAAAAAAGTAAATATGTTTGACTAAAAGCTCCGGAGCTTTTCAAAAGCTACTTCTACTAGCTTTTTAAAAAAGAGCTTATTTTTTTGAAAATGAAAGCTCTATGTATCCTTCCAAACAAAGCTTTTATTTTTTAGTAGAGCTTATTCAAAATAAAAGCTTCTAAAAGCTTTTAGAAGCTCTCTACCAAACATAGCCAAAATGGTTTTCATTAAAGTTATTTTAACCTTTAAACAAAAGGTTAAATATGTTAAGTGTTGCTTAGATTGAATGAATTTAACATATTAGGATTTTAAAAAAAATAAAAGGGATCAGTGAATTATAAAGTTAGAAGAAATGAGAAATATAACATCTATATCTATATATTATAATAAATGAGAACAATTTTTGTCACGTGTCATCCTCTTAATACCTTACTTTTTCATTTTCCGGCACTTTTTCCAAAAATAAAAATTACATTAATTTTAGTAACATGGATATCATTTAATACATTCATATGAACTTTTGAAACTTATTATTTTTGTTTCCAAAACTAATTGAAACTATAATTAATACTTAAATAAAATTTTTCAAATTAACAAGCTAAAATAAAAAATTTTAAAATTCTATAAGATAATAAACTCAAGTTTAAATATTCCAAAAAATAAATAATTTTAGAACACTTAGTAAAATAAAAATCTAAATTTTAGATAAAAATTTTTAAAAGATCAATAAAATAATAAATTTTAAATTTAAATGTATGAAAGAATAAATAATTGAAATAATAATTAAATACCTTATTATACAATAAATTTGAAAAACATTTTGTTATTAAATCTTTATATGTTAAGTATGAAATTTGACACATTTAAAAAAAATTATCATTCAAATTTCAAATGTGTTTTCTTTAATAAAAATTTGTACTAATATTTTCTAAAACTTCAAAGCTAAATGTTGCAAAATTTATCTTTTAAATAAATTAATTTCAAACAATCTTAATCAACTCATATTTTCGGTTGACGCTAGAATTGTTGTATCAAGTTTTAATCACTTTGGCAATAAAAATTTATTATTAATTAAAACATATTCAATAAGAAAACTTATCAAGTTTTAAATCTTTATATAATTTTTTGGTTTGATTTTTTTTTGTCATAAAATTTTAATTACTAGATTATTGACCCATGTATGACATGGTTATTTATAATGAATAAGTATTTTTAAAATCTATATATAATTATAAATTATTATTACAATAAAAATAAAAAATTCATGTTAAAATGGTATGGAGAAATTTTTTAAGATCTTGTAACATATTAATTTTGAAAGTCATGATATTAGGATAAACATAGCTAACACAAAATTTTAATAACTGTATTTACATCTTAACCCGTTTTACAATATTCGTTGTTGTTTAATTGTCACCTCATTTGAAACCAATAAAATCAAGATTTCATATGTCAATCATTTTATATGATTAATTATATAAAAGTTATAAAATATCAATTGGTATTTAGTTTTTACATAGTTGAATTGCATAATTTTATTAGACAATCATAAATAACTCTATATAAGTATACCTTTTAAGAAATTTTTTTATTAGAAATAAATGTTTAATATTCTATTGAATATCAAATATGCTTTTGTTTTTAAAATTTTATATTATTATTATTTTCTAAAATTTAAACAAAATGTTATATTTACATACAATTATAATTCTAAAATAGTTTTTAAATAATCTATTTTCATTTAAAGTCAATTTAAAATATACAATATTTAATGAAATATATTATTAAATTCATTATATTATTGTCGGAAGAAAAAAATATTCAAGATAAAGAATTGTTTGTAACAGTCATTTTACAATAATTAATCCATATTATAATATGCAACTTTTTAGATTCTAAAATTATTTTTATTTATAATTACGATATGAAAGTTGGTATTTGTCATATATAAGAAGATTAATAGATAATTGTAATCTATATTACAGATATATATTAGATATTATTGTAATATATATTATAGATGTATATCCAGTAATAAATGGATTAAACTATTTTTTACTCATATTATAACTTGAACACAAAATAGAATTTTAAATGGATTGTAATTAGTAACATAATTTTAATTTCATATCAATATTAATGCTAGACCTAGAATAACATAGAATTCAAAAATATTTAATATTATTTTATAAATTATAATATTTAGTTTAGAATTTAATATATATCATTAAAGTAAAATTCCAGAAAAGAAAACATAGCTAAAAATTATAAAAAAATTTACCAAGATATAAAATTAATCCTTTTTAGTTTGTCAAATATTCGTACTTATCAAATATGGTTTAATAAAAATTAAATTATTAATATTGTAATTATATTGAAAATCAGTTGATTGGTTAATCAAGATAAACATTCTCTATTGATGCAAATTTTTATAAAAACATATTTAGAAATTTAAAAGTATTTAATATCATATTGAAACACATAATATTAACTTTAAAATAATTAAGAAAGAAAACATATTTTGAATAAATATTTTTTTAGTTTTCAATTGTAGTATTATATTATTATATGTATCACATTTATTAATAGTTAATGCATATATATATAATTTTTTTACACAAACAAATTAATTTGTGTAACTAATAAATCTAAATAACAAAAATTTATAGTAAATCAAAAGGTTGATATGTCGATATAAATATTCTCTATTATTATAATAAATATATTTAACTAAGATATTTAAAAAAATTTATTTCAATATATATTTTTTAAAAACATTTAAGTTACTAATATTTTTTAAGCATAGTTATAGAAGTTAAATACAAATTTCATATTTAATTGTATTCTTTTAAGTGTTTAAAACATGAATTAAATTATATAAGTTAGAGTTATTTAAAGAAAAAGAGGGAAAAAAATTTAGTGTAAGGAGAGAGTGTCATGTGACACAAATTATTTTGCTTTATTACTACATAGATATAGATGACAATGAGATGTATGTAATTAAATAATTAATGTATATTGGTTTGGTTTAATTATTTTATTTTTTGGCCCCAAAAGTTGAACCAAGTCGAAATCTTTTATTTCAGAAATTATTAAAACACAAACATATGGTTTTTTTAAATAAGATATTTAAAAAAAATTCATATCAATGTATTTTTAGAAAAACATTTAAGTTAGTAATATTAATTTTCTTTTAAGCATAGTTATAGAAGTTTAATACAACAATTGCATATTTAATTGTATTCTTTTAAGTATTTAAAACATTAATTAAATTATATAAATAGTAGAGTTATTAAAGAAAAAGGAATAATTTTTTCATTTGGTGTAAGAAAACTATTTTGCTTTATTAATATATAGATGAGAACGAGATCTATGTAATTAAATAAGTAATGTATAACGGTTTGTTTAATTATTTTATTTTTTGACCCAAAAAGTTGAACCAAATCGAAATCTTTTATTTCAGAAATTAGTAAAAATCAAACTGGAGGTTTTTTTATTCAACTTTTTGTTGTTGCTATACTCTTATTTTTCAAGAACTTGGTTTATGAAATGATTACACATTTTTTAGTATATGATATATAGTACTAATTACGATATTCTTAACGCATAATTCACATACTATACGTTATAAAAAGTAATAATATTTGGGTATTGTATGCTAATTACAATATTCTCAACATGCTATTTCAATATTCACATAATAAAGTTATCTTATTTTGATAAATTAATTAGGTACACGAATAAACCCGAAATTTCATAAAGAGATAAAAATAAAGACAAGAAATACACAATCCCGCTTTTATTGGGTAGGCGTTTCTTTCAACAAAATAAAAGGAGAGCATTATGTATGGATAAATTACAAACACAACCCTTATACTTCTAAAACAATAACATAATAGCATCAATACTAATATCAATATGTATTTATTTTCAATAGCTCAAATATGATAGATTTGTCTAACAACAACATTTATTTATATAAAATTTTTATTTCCATAAAAAAAATATTTGAAGGTTTTAACACTTTAATTATGAATATATAGAAAGTACACACTTTTGTTTATTGGGTTAACTCATATATTGATTTGTTGGAGTCACACTCATTTTACATTTTCAATGATCCTTCCAGATATGCATATGTGTTTCTTTTTGCTCGTAGCTTCTTTTCTATTGTTGATATATAGCAAGTTGCAACATATACCTGCAAACCTTTTTTTTTTTGCCTGAGGGTTGTGTCGTTATCTTTCCTTTGAAGGTTTGTTGGTTCAAATGCTGCTTGAAGATTGATGGTAGAGAAAACTTTGGATTTGACATTTCTTGTTAAAATTGGGATGATCATCTTATATATTCAATAGTTTGTCATGTGAAATTTTTTTGAAAATTTGATAGGTGTTCTAATTTAGATATCATATGAGTTAGATTTGTGTCTCTTTGTTCATCTTCAACATTTGCATGCTTGCATGGACATACTTGTTTTTAGTATTTTTTTAATTGTTGTCTTAATAAAAAAAGACTCAGTCTATAACTATGCAAACAAGAAATTTGATATACTTTCAACCAAACTTTACATCATACCATTGTTATTTGTAAGTGATAATCATACTTTTAGTTTTGTTAATTTTTAAGAAAATTGTTCCTAGTTACCTTGTTTTCTTTTCCATGAAATGATTTTATATCATACGTATGTGCTACAATAAATCACAATACAATATTTGCTCTTCAACAAGACATACTTACCACATCTAATGAGACTATTTTTTTTAAAAATAACCTAATATGTAGTTTCATACCACTACCTATTACTAAACCAATTTTTTTTTAGTTTTTAATAATACAACACTATTATCAAGAAAAACTGACAACTAGTGATTTCAAAGACATTATTAAGGCTATGTTTGGTAAGGAGCTTTTAAGAGCTTTGAGAAGCTTTTATTTTTAACAAGCTCTACTAAAAAATAAAAGCTTTGTTTGGAAGGGAACATAGAGCTTTCATTTTATTAAAAATAAGCTCTTTTATGAAAAGCTAGTAGCAGTAGCTTTTGGAAAGCTCTGGAGCTTTTAGTCATACATATTTACTTTTTTACCCTCCTATTAATCATGAACTACCACTTTTAATTAATATTAATGTCCTTTTACGTAATTTAATTACTAAGCTACAGCTACAACTACTTTTACCAAACACATTTATAAAACTAAAAGCTCCAGCTCTTTTGAAAAGCTTCAGCTTTCAAAAGCTCCAGCTGCTAAAAGTTCTACCTCTTTTAAAAACACAAAGCTACAGCTAGTTATGACAAACATACCCTAAATATTTGAGTTTATGTCCACCTTTTAAACGAGAACACTTTAGATGGCACGTAAGAAGTTCATATCCTCCTCACTCTCTACCTTATTTCAAAGGTTGCATAGAAAAATTATTGTAAAAACAAAATGGTGGATCTACAAATATCCCCTTCAAATGTTTATATACGACCTAAAGTACTAAAAAATAGGAGGGGCTTAAATGCCAATTGTAAATCTAAAGTGGCCAAATGAATCATATGATCAAACATGCAATGCCTTTATGAAACTTAATTCCATTGTAATAATTTATTTCAGTTGAGGAAGAGGGGGAGAGAGAGCGCACATAGGAAATGGCGAAGAGGCAAGAAGAAGCTCTTCTCTTCTGATTATCATCCCATCAGACATCGCTACTTTTGATTCTTTTCTCACTCTCTTTCACTTCCTTTGATTCTTAGATCTGAAAACCCCCCAAAACCATCGGTGATTAAGTAAAAGCAAAAGCTCCGGTAAGTTTGTACTATTTTCCGGCCAGAAAAAATCTGTGTGTATTGATTGTTTAAACTGGTCTCCGATCTTATCGTTTCTGAAAACCCTTTTGAAATCTGTTTCTATCTGTATATGTCCGTACACGCACTATCTGTGTGTTTTGGTTGAAACATAGCCGACCATTTTTCAGTTCTTGAAACACCCTTTTGGTATGTTTCTCGTAACTTGTTTTTATCTTTCTTCTTTTTGATCGGTTGAGGAATGTGATTTTTGTGTTTTATTTGACAAGAAAATGGCATTGATGAAGCATGTCCGTTGTTTCCATAGCAGAATAGTACAACTCGTTAAGCATGTGGTACAACTACTTCCCGATAAACGATTTTTTGGGGTTTTTGTTCTTCATTTCAGTCATGGGTTTTTGGGGTTTCTTTTGAAGAGCTGGCTGTTCTTGATTTCTGATTAAAGATGGAAGTTTTTCAATTTTCATTATTGATTTTGACTTTGTATCAACTTTCTTCAATACCCATTGTTGTCTTCATGTTTTCTTGATAATAAATAACAAGAATTAAAGATTCAAAAGACTTTATTTTTGCTTTGATTTAATGTCAATTGAGGAAAATAATAACCCAATAGAGTGAAATTTGCTACACAAATAATTTGTTTTTAATGGAAAATTTGATGGTTAGTTTGGTGATCAATCATGCTGTATTCTAAAAACCAATAGATTTTGTTTTCATTAATTTTCAAGTGCATATTATCATCTACCTGTGGCCCCAACTTATTTTTTTCTATTTTTATACTAGGGTTTAGTCCATCTTCTTGTCTACATCTTCAATTATTCATATTATATTTGTTATTCATCTAGCAACTTTACTTTTATTTTTGACCTTTTCCCCAATTTGTATTCTTTGATGCCTTATTTCTTTCAAGAACTGTTTTATACATATGTGTGTAATTGTACTGTTGTTTTCAATACTCTTGGTATATAATTGTTTAAGTGTTTGTCCTTGAAGATTTCCATTTTACTTTTGGTCATTTGATTGCTTTGACGGTTGATATGATGTTTGGATCATGATCAGATTCTTGATGATGAGAATAACCCTAACTTTAAGCTAGGATTAAAGCTAGTAATACTGTGTTATGATGTTAAATAATCATAAAATCAGAATTGATTATTATGAGTTGAAGATTCAGAGATAATCAGTACTTAAATCTAAAGAATTAGAAAATTAAGTCATTATGCTACTTCAAATTATAAGAAATAGGTTAAAATTTAAGCACACATCCAATCACCCTAAGATTAGATGTGGTTCTTGAATCTTTGTGGGTTTCTTGTATAAAGTTTTGATTTTTCTTTATGATTTATCTTGCAGATCAAAAGCATGGGCTAGCCTTTTATATTTTTACCGTCCAGTCGTTGCCTTTTTGTCGATAAGTTAGCCGTCCATCATAAAACATGAGCCAGTTGAGTGTTGAAACTGGAGATGCTTTTGCTACTTTGCTTGAACTTGCTGCAAATAACGACATTGAGGGGTTCACCGAATTGATTGAATCTGACCCTTCTGCTATTGATGAGGTTGGATTGTGGTATGGCCGTCAAAAGGGGTCGAAACAAATGGTTCTTGAGCACAGAACTCCGTTGATGGTTGCGGCTATGTATGGAAGCGTTGATGTTTTGAATATGATTCTTTCTCAATCAAAAGCTGATGTGAATCGGTTGTGTGGCGTGGACAAAACTACTGCACTTCATTGTGCTGCGTCTGGTGGATCGTTGAATGCTGTTGAGGTTGTTAAACTGCTTTTGTTGGCTGGAGCCGATCCAAATTTGATCGATGTCAATGGGCTTCGCCCTGTGGATGTGATCGTGGTCTCACCGAAGTTCCCAGATATGAAAAAGGGTCTCGAAGAGCTTCTTGGAGCTGACGTTGAAGCGTCTGTTTTGGATCCCATTGTGCGATCACCGTCTCCTGAAAATGGGTCCCCGCTGTCTGACCCGGATTTAGTGTGTTCTCCGAAGATTTCGACTTCCAACGACACTAAGAGAGAATACCCTGTTGATCCATCATTGCCTGATATAAAGAATAGCATCTATTCGACGGATGAGTTCAGGATGTACTCATTTAAGGTCCGGCCATGTTCTCGTGCTTACTCTCATGATTGGACGGAATGCCCTTTTGTTCATCCAGGCGAAAATGCTCGTAGAAGAGATCCGAGAAAGTACCATTACAGCTGTGTTCCGTGTCCCGATTTCCGAAAAGGGACGTGTCGACGAGGTGACATGTGCGAGTACGCTCACGGGGTTTTCGAGTGTTGGCTACATCCCGCACAGTACAGAACTCGTCTTTGCAAAGACGGAACAAGTTGCAATAGAAGGGTGTGTTTCTTTGCCCACACACAAGATGAGCTTCGTCCGTTATTTGTCTCTACGGGCTCTGCTGTTCCATCGCCTCGCTCAACACCATCTGGCCCAAGCTCGTTAGATTTCGCTGCAGCCATGAGCTTGATGCCGGGGTCACTTTCATCGTTCACGCCACCCATGTCTCCATCAGCCAATGGCATCTCGAACATGAATTGGTCGCAGCCAAACATTCCGTCATTGCATTTGCCTGGGAGCAATCTTCAATCGAGTCGATTAAGATCGTCTCTTAACGCTCGAGATATGCCCCCTGATCAAGATCTGAATCTTCAGCTTTTAAGTGAGTTATCTCGGCAACAAAGAGCTGCTGCTCATAACCAATCGATTCTAACCCCTACAAAACTAGATGATATATTTGCAGCCGAGAGCTCATCTCCTCGATTTTCCGATCAATCTGTTTATTCACCTAGACACAATTCATCGGTTTTCAATCAGTTTCAGCAACAGCAGAGTATGTTATCACCAATCAACACAAATTTCTCGCCAAAAAACACATCTTTTGCGGTCCAATCTCCCGGGAGGATGTCTCCAAGAAGCATTGAGCCGATTTCACCCATGAGCTCTCGAGTTTCAATGCTTGCCCGTGAGAACCAACAACAACAGTTTAGGAGCTTAAGTTCACGTGAACTTGGATCAAGATCTGCAGCTGTTGTGGGCTCGGGTCTTGACCCTTGGTCAAAATGGGGTTCGCCGAATGAGAAAGGTGATTGGGTGGTTAATCCTGATGAGTTTGGTAAGCTTCGGAGATCATCGTCGTTTGAGAATGTTGGAAATAATGGGGAAGAACCCGATCTGTCGTGGGTTCAATCGCTCGTGAAAGAAACGCCCCAAGAAATGAAGGAAAAGCTGGCAGCCTATGGTGGATCTGGCGGTGGTGAAGGCGGTAGCAGCGGTGGTGGTGCTAATCCAAACACAAACACGAACACAAACACACAGATTGAACACATCGATCAATCTGCATTGAGCGCGTGGATTGAGCAAATGCAGCTTGATCATCTTGTAGCTCAACAGAACTGAAATCTTGGAAAGGAGGTAAATAACATGGTTTGGATTCGGGTTTTCGGTTCAAATTTTTGGGCTTCAAAGCTGGTAAGGAAGGAGGAAGGAACAAGTTCTTCTCCAAGAAACTTGATTTTTAATTTCAATTTGATTAATACAAGCAGAAATTAGAAAATTTTTAGAACAAACCCCATCTGGGCATGCTTTCAAATGGTAGCCCAGGTTAGGAAATTTTCTATTTTAAAAAACAAAAAAAAAACACCAATATTAATTTTTAATATTTTTATTAACAGTAAAGTTTGTCCCCCTTTTTTCTTGAGAAATGCAAGCAAGGTGTTGATGTAATCAAGTGTAAGTCAGTGCAGATCTCAAGTGTTTTGGTCTTTTATTTCCCACCCCTCTTTTGTTGGGTGAAGTAGAGATTAAAAGGTGGAGGTGAGGATCATGATAACTCATGTAGCAATGATTTCAATTAATATTATTATATCCTTTTTATTTATCATATAAATTATAAATTAAATTATATTATGCACACAATTTCATTTTCTTGTCTGATTTTTGGATCCAGTGTTGGTTTTAAATGATGCATCATCATATATTTTTATTATTTTCTTGATTATTTAGTATCAAATTAATCAAATGATAATATGTAAAGGGCATTTCTAGACGCACACCCCCTCAATTGCTAACACACACCCCTTAATGTGAGAGGAGATTAACTTTTAATCATTGAGTTTCACGTCATTAACAAAAATCATGTGAGTAGGATGGTGTGTAATTAGTAAAATTAAGGAAAAGGGGCTATGTAAATTACCTAGCTATTGTTGGTTTTAATTAATTGATTATTTGGTTCTCCAAAACGTCCTTTTTTTATAAACTCTTTAATTTGATGTAATAATGCCAAGATTAGTACATCTGATCCTATAAGATGTTTACTATCAACCATGCTTGGGTCTACTTTGGTATGATGTGCTACAGTCATGTGCCAAGGGTGTTGATGGTAAAGATTACAAATTATGAACTCTCCTCAGAGTGCATGTTTCAAGCGTCAGGTCTATTCGTAAAATGAGACAAATCGTTTCAATTTATTACTAACCGAGCTACACATCAGAAGCTAATGATGATTATCATTAGAGATCGTGTGCTTAAAATTTCACTCCCTAACCGTGTTCGTGTCATTAAGGTGTTGTTTGTTTACCTCTTAATGGAATCAGTAAGAGGTCATTTTG
Source organism: Centrapalus pauciflorus (assembly GCA_020465985.1). Taxonomy (NCBI): domain Eukaryota; kingdom Viridiplantae; phylum Streptophyta; class Magnoliopsida; order Asterales; family Asteraceae; genus Centrapalus; species Centrapalus pauciflorus. The sequence goes on along the minus strand of JAANYP010004494.1, from coordinate 845,682 downwards.
GTTCCATTAAGAAATAAACAAACAACTCTTAAGTGGTGTTAACATAAGGTTATGCCCGGTCTTAACACATGTGATAAGATAGGAAAGATGATTAGACTAATTTTAGTGCTTGTTTGAGGTAGAAAATGAATCTGATTCATCTTCGTTTTTGTTCGTCTGAACTAAATACACTTTAAATGTTAAGAGATTGAACATGTTAAAAAGGTAATAGATATAGATTTTAAGATTCTCTTTTCCTCTATTATTAAAGACAAAATTTACATCTATTTTATAATTGTGGCCATAATTAATGTGAATCTTTTAACATTGGAAATGAGATTAAGGTGGGATTAGTGGGTTATTGACTCAAGACAAGAGAACATGTGATGTGGGATTTTCAAATCTAAAAAGGGAGATTTGGGATGGTGAGTTGTGGGATTATGTGGATGGGGGAACTGCCATTTGTTCTGATTCTATTCCTTGACACAAAGCTTTTATTTATTTATTTATTAAATATTTTATCAATCATAATATATAATAAATATTATATATTATATTATATGTGGAGATGAGGATGAGATGCCTGGTTAAACAACCTTTTTTATTGCCTAGGAATAATGAATTTTGATGCTTTACAAATAGTTGAGATGAGGATTTGGGCAAATGGCTAGTTTTTGTATTCTTTAATCTTAAAGGATATAGATAGATCTATTCCTTCATATCTTTATTCTTTCACATTCCATATGTCCAAGGGTTGCATTTGAGTTTTGACTCTTTTAACATTATCAAACAAAATTCATAGGATGGATTTGATATATTCTCCAACAAACTTTCTTTTGATAAGATCTGAAATAAATTGGTAAATAAATAAAAAAATTATTATTACTAAGGATTGAACTAGGATTTATATGGTAAAAGTAAACTGGAACTAGTAACTGGTATATATTATAGATAGAGCTTATGATAATAGATGTGTTTGATAAAATAATCGAAGCTAGAGCCAAAAAAGATAAAATTATATAAAGCACATAAATAAATAAATAAATAAAGGGTTTATTATGGAAAAAACCAACATGTTTTAACGGTTTTTTGCGTTTTCGTCCTTTTATGTTATTGTTTTTATAAAAGTCCTCAAGTTAAATTTTTTTTTTTCTGGTTTAGTGAATATGGACATTAGATTCCGGTTATAATTAGTAAACCGGGTTTTTAAAAACTGAAAAAACGGGTTCTAATGTCCAAATTCACTAAAACAAAAAGAAAAATTAACTCGATAACTTTTTATGGAAACAAAAACATGGATGGACGAAAACACAAAAAAACGTGAAAACATGTTGGTTTTTTTTGTATAAACTCATAAATAAATCAAATTACAAATGTAATTAATTAAAGTTATATTTTGTAATTTTATCTTTTATAAACTCAAGCTACTTTCAAATGATTTAAGAGTTTATGACTTTAATAAAAAAATCAATCAAACATAACTTATAAATAAAAAACTGAAGGATATAAAAAATTCCCAAGCTTTGTTGATACAAAATCAAGAGGTATTGTAAGAAAATTATAGGAGATTGGAAAAATAAATCTATGATTAAATAACCATGTTTTTTTTTATCTATAACTATATATATTAATAAAGCAAAATGTTTTTCGCCACGTGGCATTCTCTCATTGAAACAACATCTCATTTTCCCGCATAATTTTCCTAATTTAGTTTTTCCATATATACAACTTAATTAATTGAAATAAAAATACAATTATGACTTTTTTTTCTATTTTATTCATTGTAATCATAATTATGGTAATTCATAATTTGTTTCAGAATATTGTAAACTTAAATAACAAAAAGTATGTTAAATTGTTAACACTGTTTATAATTCATATCATTATATTTTAATATTTTGTTTTAATGTATACTTAATTAAATATTTAAATATATCATTCAAAATCTTTTTTCCTTTCAAATTTTCTTATAAACTCTTATTTTTATTATACTCTTAGTTTATAAACTCTTATATTTTAATATGAGTAAATAATATGTCACATGTCATGCTTTCATTTGATTTGTCATGTGTCGCACTCTTCTTTTCTCATTTCATTTCATTTATTTAATTTAATTTATATTTTAAAGCAAATCAATTATATTCAAAACTGATCTTAATAATTAATTAATTAAAATTAAATAAATTCTATTATTCTTAAAATAATAAAACTATTATGTTATACATAGTTATAAATATTTGGTTTTTAAATTAACCCATATAATACATGGGTAATAATCTAGTTTATTAAATAATAAATGTTTCTTAAATAAACCACTAACAAACACCACTACGTTTGGTTTTAGTAGTGTTCATGGATGTTTTATATCATCCGTCTTTAACACGTCGACATAAAACCAATAAGCACTCAAAAAAGATATCCATATATGCACACTTAATCACATGCTTTAATTCAGATGACAAAACACAAAATGTATACATTTATATAAAATTAAATATTGAAATTAAAACAAATCAAAGAGGTAACATATTTTATGTGGGTTCCCATCCAATCCGGCCCATTGGGGTGTGCAACCCAGGGCCCAACAGCCAAGAGACCCAAATTTTTTTCTGCCTATATTGTTTTGCCAGTTGTTTGATTATGATATTTACGTATATATATACATGATTGTTTCCTTAATCTTTAATTGTTATATATACACACACACATGTTTAGAGGGCCCTTTATAAGATTTTGCCATGGACCCCAAAACGATAGAAAACGACCCTATTCCCATCGTCTGATGTTGTTCACAACTTCTAAAGGGTGTCATATTTTTCCTGTTTCATGATTAGCATTCATAATTACACATATTAAGCATCATTAAAATTTATGGCATAAAAGTTGTATAATTATGTCATTTGGAAAAAAAATGGGTTGTTATAGGTACGTTATTAGATGCTCGTTGATTTTATTACAGTGAATATTTACGATAAGTTTATCCATATATAAGGAAATGACATATCGATTCGTTCACACTTTTTTTATAAAGATAAAAACGAATTCAAAAAAGCTTGTTACACTAGTAAAGTAACGGTGATTAACCAGAGTATATACAGGCAAAGGTAATAACTTCTTCGTTAAGAAATCTATTCGAGAAATTGACATATAATAAAAAACAACCAACCACATAAAACTTCGATTAAAAGAAAATATATGATATATGAAGAATATATGCTAAAATGGATACTCAAAGTCTCTTTTTTTCCTAGTTGAGTGAATTATTATGGACGGTTATTAATTTGGTTATATTGTTTGTCATGACGAAAGAAATGCGAAAAAGTAAACTACATAATAGATAAAATCATAATATGCTTTTTAATATAAAGCTTGTTGTGAAGTAGATTGATATTGATGTGGAGATAGATTCTCGACTTATTTGAAAGCTACATTAAATAAAATTAAACCTATTATAATATAATTTAAAGTAAGATTTAATTAAATGGAGAGCAAGTCATTTATATACATTTTTTGTTATATCTTTTAGGAGTTATACAACTCTAAATTATTATTGTTAAAATCTTATGTAACTTTATAATATTGATCAATAAAAACATATCGATCTTCGAAAGAATCTTTGAAGACATACTTGATCCAACCCTAATATTACTTTGGGTTAACAAAAAGTTTTAGAACTATAAATGAGTTAACGTTGTTATTAAAAAAAAGAAACAATTATTTAATTATTTCAACTTTTATAAAGTTATTGACTATAATAAATTCTTAAAATTTAATTAAGTTTTTTAAATTTGTATGGGTTGCAATTTGAAAACAATATTTGAATTTTGAACATTTCATCATAGAATAAATAAATGATGTAAGTTAAAATACATATAAAAATATATAATACTATTTTAATAGGATTTTTCGATTTTGATTTACGTTGTGGATATTAAAAATATAAAAACGATTGTAGATATGATATTAATATTAACAATCTTGGCTCTAAATGCATTCATATTCAAAGCAACAAAGTTTTTAATACATTAAACTTCAAATATTCGTAAATTAAAATTTTGAATATAACTTTTAGTATAGTATTATTGATGCGTTTTGAGAACGTTGAAAGTTTTTTGATATATGTTAACATGACTTCAAGTTATAAAATATAATTTATATTTTTAAGTTTTAGTTCACACAACGTGAAATATTTATATCTATAGTCATAACAATTTGAATAATTAACTTGATATTAGTATATAGTGCTATCTCTGACTTTTTCTTATCCAAAATTTTCCCCCTGTATGAGATTCACAATACTTTACATTTTACAATATATCTATCTATATAAAATTTTAATAAACAATAAAATTTTCGTAACAAAAAAAGCATATAAACAAAATAACAATAACCCGTAATCATTCTTCAATTTGGAAACAATAAATAATAAAATAAATAATCATTCATAGACCATAGTCTTGAAATATGTTAAAACATAATATCACAACTATAATCTCATAACATGTTCAAAGTTAACTTGTCATTGATTATGTTATGTTACTTTATTTTTATATATTATTAAATTATAAACTATTGTTTTTTATAATAAGAGATGGTTAGGTTTGATCGTCAATAATCAACATAAGTAGGGGAAAACACTTGGATCAAACCCGGCCCGTAACCGGCCCAATGGAGTTGTCTTTCTTTTACATATAGATAACCCTAGAAAGTAAAAAACCCTTATTATGATTCATGATTCAGACAAAAATTGTTCTAGGTTTTAATAACTAAAACTATTTTTGCTTCACAAAGTCAAGTGCCACCTCAATGCTTTCTTCATCGAGATCAATTATTTCATTCCATTTCTATGACTTATGTTATCTTCTTGTTGATGAATGATGACTCAAACAAAATTAAGTGTTATGTATTATCTATCTCTCAATCAAAATCATTTTTGATAGGGTTAATATTGAAAATATCCTATAAACTTTTTTTGGTTTTGTGATTAAGTCCCTAAACTTTTTTCTGATTGTTTAAGTCCCTAAATTATTTTTGTCTTATTCAAAAGTATATATTTGACTGGTTACCAAACAAGTAACATTGGTTTTTTTATCTGATTAATATTGAAAAAAACGCACTATCTTTATACGTTTTAGCGATTAAGTCCCTAAACCTTTTGTTTTATGGTTGTGTTTTACCTGCTCATCCGGTATCAGGTCTAAAATATATACTTTTGAATAACACAACAATAGTTTAGGGAGTTAAACAACCGAAAATTTTTTTAGGGACTCAATCGTGAAAACGAGAAAATATTATAGGGCTTTTTTTTCAATATTAACCTTTTTTATATAACATGCATTTGGTTTAAAAAAACATACAAAGTTTGAATCGTAGGTTACAAATACGGTCTTATAATATTGTTTTACTATTCGTGATACCGCTTCAAGAATTGCAAGATCATAAAGGGACTGTTTTGGTGGCTTATAATCACAAGTTATTGATAAAAATCTATGGCTATCATTTTATTTGAAACATTGTTAGGATATTTGGTTTTCACTTTTCAATTTATTTATAGCATTGTTTACCTCCATATTATTAGTTGCAAACTTGCAATATTCTTATTTGGACATCCGTGTTAGTTTTGGCTTCCTACACTACTACAAATTGAAACTACAAAAAGCGAATCTTATTAATATTTAGTTTTTTAAGTAATTTACTACAATTTTTTTTATATCTATAATAAAATTTTGTGAATACTGATATGAAGCATCATAAACAGAATAAAAAAATTGAGTATTTTGTTTTTTTTAATAAAGGGTTAAACGCAAAAACTAACAACTATCTTTTACTCTTTTGACGATAAGAGGAACAATCAGTTTTTTAAACGTTTATAGCAAACTATGACCTGAATAGCAAGTTACTGGTCATATGTTGCTATAATCGTTAAAAGTTTAATCCTATAATTCTATAAACATTCAAGGAAAGATAGTTTCTATGTTTTGACATTTAATTATTATTATTCATCTTTATTAGAAAATTTAATATTTTCATCCTCTATTTCTTTGGAAATCACAAATATTTGTTGATTTAATTAATTACGTGATTGTGTCGTGTTACATGAAAAATTAATTTTAATATAAAGTTTGATATTTAAAATATTAAAGTTTATTATTATGATTATTTATCATTATTAGAAAAATTAATATTTTCATCCTATTGTTATTATATAAATCATTATCATTGTGTCTATGTTTTGGCATTTATATTATTATTATTATTATTATTATTATTATTATTATTATTTATCATTATTAGAAAATTTAATATTTTCATCCTTTATTTCTTTAAAAATCACAAATATTTGTTAATTTGATTAATTACGTCATTGTGTCATGTTATATAAAAAATTAGTTTTAATATAAAGTTTGATATTTAAAAATGTTACAGTTTTATTCATAAATTGAAACAAAAATTTATATACTTCAATTTGATGAATTAACTATATATATTAAAAATGATTTCAATTAAGAGGTGAGGATGACATGGTTCACTTTTCGTCAAAACCGAAATTAAATTAAAATGTTTATTGCTTAATTCAAAACTGTTTGGTTTTAGTTTTCTTACAAATTTTTTTTCATGAAATTGTTAGTAATGTACACGATATAAATTAATAAATCATGGATATATATACACATATATGTATATGTATATCAATGCAATTTAATTTTTTTCTTTTAATTTATGTATTCAAACTGAAACCAAACCAAAACGTTGGTTGTTCAAAATTGTTATATTGTTAATTTGGTTTTCTGTTTTGTTTCGTTTTTATACACACATCTAATTCAAACTTTATTAGTTTAGTTATGTTAGGAGGAGAGATATATAAGTTTAAAAGTTCATTTAAATTCGTTCGTAAAAGTTGTCCATTTTTTTCTATTCTTAATAATAATTTAAAAGTTTAGATGAAGTGATGAACAAAAATCTCCAATGGTCCATTTATACTTGGTACCACTTCAAGATCCTAGACAAACTTTTTTATCTAGACAGTCTACTTAACAACATATACTCTGATGCATCTATATACTCTGCTTCCATAGTGGAATCTGAGATATTGTATTGCTTGGAACTCTTCCAACAGACAACACCACGATTCAGACACAACACGTACCCTGACTACGATTTGAAGTCATCCAAGTCTCTTTGGAAGCTGGTGTCTGTGTAACCTTTCACACCAGCTCAGTTTTCGAACTGTCGTAGACTAGGATCACATCTTTATCTTATAAAGATACTTTAGGATGTTCTTCACAACAATCCAGTGAATTATACTTAGATTCGACTAAAATCTGCTTGCTATGATGATAGCGTAAGCAACATTGAGTCTCATACATAACATGATACACTCATACACATGATGGATCCTATCGTTGAAGCATACGAAGCATCCCTCATGCGTGTTATTCGGCCATCGTACTAGGACACTATGTCATACTCAATTTTACGCCATGTAACATTGACAGTGTTCCTTGCTTGGAATCTTGCATATTAAATCATTTTAATATTTTCTCGATGTAAGTACGTTGACAAACTTAATAAGTCTCTTAGATCTATCTCAACAGATCTTAATTTCAAGGATATAAGTTGCATCACCATGTCTTTCATTGAGAAACATTTCCCACGCCATGTTTTTAAAACCTTGTAGGGTTGAGACATTGTTTTCAATGATAAGTATGTTATCTACATATAAGACTAGATTAGGGGTGTTATCGGGACCAAACTCGGACCGAACCCGAATTTGGCTAAAATCTAAACCCGAGGACCGGACCATCACTTTACAATTGGTGCTATTCGGGACTGGTACCGGTTCGGTTCGTGTATTTGGTGTACAAAAACTTACTCCGTTTAGAAGGTCAGGGGTGTTAACTTACTCCGTTTAGAAGGTCAGGGGTGTTATCGGACCGGACCGAACCCGAATTTGGCTAAATTCTAAACCCGATGACCGAACCATTACTTTACAATCGATGATATTCGGGACCGGTTCCGGTTCGGTTCGGGTATTTGGTCCACATATAACACCCCTAGACTAGATTCACCATTGAGAAACATTTTACAAGGCTCATCTTCGTTTCTTGAAAACCAAACTCTTTTCATTTTCTCATAAAAATGAAGATTCCAGCTTTGAGATGACTGCTTTCAATTCATAAATGGATATTTGAAACTTAAATAG